>JAOWAZ010522672.1:0-10577 GCA_028565935.1 Goniobranchus fidelis
TAGTAGTAGTAGTAGTAGTAGTAGTAGTAGTAGTAGTAGTAGTAGTAGTAGTAGTAGTAATAATAATAATAATAATAATAATAAAGAACATTTCTATAGCGCCAGCACCTCACATACTTGGAGCTCTAGGCGCTTTACATTGCAGAAAAATCAGGAAAGTAAATTAAAACACATTTATCAGCATTCAAGCACAAGGACTAACGCGAGCGCCATTTTTACATTAAACATATTGCATGATTCACAAAATTGTTAGGATAAATTACTAATAAATATAGTCAGAAATTTCGTACGTAAAGGTGTTATTTTTGTAATGTTAAAAAAACAGAGATAACATTTAAAAGACACAATAATAATAATAAATAAAAATACATCAATTAGATAAAAGGTCATTGTACACATCTATTGAACAAAGTAAAATCATTTTGCAGCAGCACATTTAAGATAGTGGGTTTTTTAGCTTGCCTTTAAATTCTTCTAAGGAATTTGAATTTCTTATGGCAAAAGGCAGATTATTCCAAATTGAGGGACGGGAAAATGAAAAAGCTCTTCTGCCTGCGTTTAATTTGATCGTGGGTGTTTCTAATACAAGTGCCTCCTTAGATGATCGTAGACTTCGAGAAGGGATTTTCAACTTTAGCAAATTTTGAAGATATTGAGGGGCCATTTTGTCAAGACATTTAAAGACAAGCGTGGCGATCTTGTACTGGATCCTGAATTGCACAGGGAGACAGTGCAATTCTCTAAGAAGGGAAGTTGCTTCATCAGACTTTCTTTTTTGAAGGACAAGTCGAGCGGCACTGTTCTGGACAACTTGTACCATCTTTTTCTTTTCTTGCGTTATGCCAGACAAAAGAGAGTTGCAATAATCTAGTTAAGAGAAAATCAATGATGAAACCAGTTTTTTGCAAGTTTCCTTTGAAATAAAGGGTCGAACACTGCTAATTTTCTTCAATTCCAAAAACATTTTCTTTCTTAAAGAGCACAGCTGGCATTCCATTGAAAGATCACTATCAAGGAAGACCCCAAGGTTCTTCACACTTTCAACAAAATTAATATGGCATCCATTGACAGTAATTGTACCTTCATTTGTATTTGCTCTGGGTTTTTTATTCCCCATTATCATGACTTCTGTTTTCTCGTCGTTTAACTGTAACTTATTCCTATATATCCACAATTTGATATCTTTAATGCACTCCGAACACCTTTCTTTCTTTAGGGATATTGTTTCATTGGTATTAATATCATAAAGCTGTGTATCATCGGCATAGCCGTGGTGCATGACATTAAGAGAAAGGATAGTAAAAGTAAGTGGGTATATATAAAGGGTGAAAAGCACCGCCCATAATAGCTCAGTATGACCATACTGAAGAACCTGAACCTACTTTTAGAACCAACTTAAAATATAAATATTTCAATCAGGAACAAAATTCATCCATATATGAGAACAAAAAATTATGGTAGTATGATAATTTCAACGGTAACATCATAATGTGTAACAACCTACATGTTTACATCTAAGATTCTTTCTTAAGTTGAGCATCTTAACAAACATGCATTACATGGGCAATAATTGTTCAAAGTAGTGTAACTTACACAATTATAGTGTATTGTGGGAGAGGTAAGGAAAAGATAGGTGTAATTCAATTCATCAAGTGTAAGAGGACAAAGTTATTCAATTATTGGTTTTTTGTAAGATTCTTTTTTTTTCCTACTCATTGTAAGGCCAAGCACCTAAGTTAGTACAGTATTTTCCAAAGAAAAGTCCTTTATCAGTCCTGACACACTAAGGCCATGCACCTATTTTAGTATAGTATGTGGCAAAGAAAAGTCCCTTATCAGTCCTAACGCACTTTCAATAATCGATGCTCATCACAAACGAGTAAAGTAAACTTACGACAATGAGGATATAAAGGCTGTAACAAAAAAAAGAAGAAGACAGTTTATCTGATAAATGGCATTATAGCCCGCCCTTGCCTTTCATGTGAGTTGGTAGAAACGTCCACAATCACCTGCTGACAGTTGACGCTGACATACTATATTAAAGCAAGGAATAAGCTCCTTTGTATAACTTATATCCGCAAGAGCTTAGTAGTTTCTAATACTAAAAGAGTTCCACTTTCAATTTCGGCTTTGAGCATTGTAACTGATCCAGCAGTTACGACAGCACAATTTAGAGTAAATCATGCGCTGTCGCGACTAATCGATCAATGGAATGGAAAATAAGGGGATAAAATGAAGGTTGATGATAATGGAAATGAAATAGGAGATGAAAGTAATGTAAAGTCTAGGTTTATTGCACAAAATAGAGGAGATGATGTGCTGGGGTTAGACTATTAGACGACACCAGTGATTCTCGATCTGGACCTGGGTCTAGATCTAGTCCCAAAGTTGAAAAAAAAAATATCTGAACTTTTATGTAGCGCTAAATCCACTAAATGTGCTCAAAGCGCTTTACAAGAGTTCCCCGACAGCCCCTTTCCTAGCCAAATACCTTCTCAACTCCCTTTGGAGTATACAGAGATGCAGCCATTTTACAGGCGCACTTGCTCTAGCACACTGACAAGATCTTCCTCTGCCTATGGTTGGGTACCCAATAACAGTGTAAGTGGGGTGAGGAAATGTATGTAAATAGCCTTTCCCAAGGACTAAACAGCCCCACTACCTGGCTCAGCCTTGAACGTGAACCCCCACTGTTACAAGTCCAACACACTGACCTCACAAGCACGCTGCCACAATTCGTAAGTTCATTCCTAAGACTGTTACATGGACTGATCAGCTTCATAATGATAAAGTTGACTGTTTACCCACTTAACAATACAAATCTGGGTGAAATAAGTCTTGATCATACATCAGAACCTTTGAATCAATCTCTAAATTGTTAAGTTGAAAAATACGTAAATTTAGGAAATGTACATAAATAAGACAAGAGTTGTTCCTCTTACATCAACCCTTTACCATTATGGATTTTGAGAAATGCCAAGCCCTTTATCAGCTAAAACGTGGGCTAAAACAAAGAAAGAAGAAAACTATAAGAACTACAAAGCTGCACGCAGACATATACCAATGAGGTGATTAAAAGTTTTAAGGAAGCTGCATGGAGAAATCATGGCAAGGAACTAAGTGAACTGTGTATGAAGTCCCCCAGAGAATTCTACAAAAGTATGAAAATTCAATCCAACATCTGTTATCAATTATGAAATTGACAACCTTATTTTAAATATGAGGTTGAGATTGAGAGTGATGGTTTGGACAAAAAAATCTAAATCATCAGTTTTGCAAAGACCAATTAAGACCAAAACTAACTTCACAAGACTGCAACATCCATACAAATACTTGGCAAAAATTATCAATCTGTGAGCAGCAAAAGACTTGATCAGACACAACACCCTATGTGTACATTGACCAATTTTAATCTTCATTAATATCAAAGTTGATTGAAACAACTTTAAATACAAGCACTGAAGTTTCAATATCCATGCTTGATGGTTTCAAACATTCTTTTGTTTTAGACCTGAGGACCCTGCATTCATCTCTCCTTGAGTGCAAGTCAGCCCCCTCAGTGATAGACATAGAAATCTAGACAAATAACACTTTGGATAATAAGTTATGATCTTCTTACCAGATGAACTCTTATGGTATGAATCCACTTCTTCATGTTTTAAACGATGATCGGGCAACAAGGTTTCATTCTTACGGGGTCGTCCTCTTCGTCTTTTTCCTAAAGTTGGCGTGGAGTCCAATCTAGTAACTGGTTTCCTGCCAACTTCAAATGTTGGATCTTCATTATCTATCAATAGAATTAAGAAAACAAAATTATATTCCATCTATCTTTCTTATGATTTTAACTAGCTGTAAACCCATTCAAATGAATGGGAAATCGGACAGCACAACATAGACAAAAATAAATCTTCTAACCTAGGAATATATGGATACACAAACCCAACTGGACAATACTTGACCTATCTCCTTCATCAGGGCACAGCTTCTAGAAATGTAAAAAAAAAAATAAAAAAAAACAAAACAAACAAACAGTACCCTCTTCTAAAATAACAGTGCTTACCCTCTAGGCTAGTCTAATCTTGGCCTACCAAGAATTTGATAGATCTAAAATCAAGAGTAGATGTCTACATCGGTTACTTGTCGGTATTTTACTTTTTTACTTCATCTTTGACTTAGAAAAACAATCTTGCCCCCCCCCCTCCCAATCTTAATTTGAATCACCCATAACACAAACCCAACTCTAGACTCTTGACAATATTTGACTTGTCTCCTTCATTAAAAATTTACCTTCATTCAAGCGTCTTTTTGCTCGCAGCTTCCATCAAATGATGAACGTTTTCGCTTCGGCATGTAAGCTTTCTAGATTGTTACTGCGCCTCTTCTCTACGTCCACCTTCAGACCGTCTCTCAAGTCGGTCCTACGTCTCGATATTGAATACCATCTGCAGCCGAACACGGGCGGCAATTCCCTCCTGAGCACACTACCACCTACACGCTAAGGATAGGGAAACATCATCACCTAGCTCTCCCCTTTCTACTTTCTACTTGTGACAGTCTTAGTGCTTGTGAGTGCATACATGGACAAATTTGAATAGGTGTTCAAATAGTCTTAGGCATCTGAAAAAATAGGCCTATGCGTGAAAGAAAGGAAATCCTAGGCCTAGTCTGCATAGCTGCTTTGGAAATCAAACATCTCAATTAGGATAATGTCTCAAAATACAAATCGGAACCGCCAGTGATTCAAACAAAAGGCGTTTGTGAGTACATATATTTGCCGACTAATTTGAGTGATTTTTATCAGCCTATAACACAATAGATTTTTTATAATGATTTTTAGCGAAAACCGCATGTTTATCGGTTTTGTGGTTTACAAGGAGATAGGTATTGAAACTTTCCCCCACCACCCTTATTTATAAAGATACATTGAGAAAATTTAAGAAATAATGGGTTCAACTTGCATCACGCTTTAAGAAAGGGTGTTCAGGGAAGCAGAGCTATTTGTTTTATATTTTACCTTTTGACATTTTAAAGATATTTGATATTACATCTTTCTAATATCAAGTTTGGAACACATCCTTATGACCAGTTAGTGGGATAGGTACATCCTTGTATTAAAGTGTATACAAAGAACCCTATATATCTGATGCTCATATGAATCTTTTGAAAGGAGGCGTATTTTCTTATTTATAGCATAAATATGTGTCTTAACTGATGTCTTTCTATACTTTTACACGCTTAAAGGATCAGCACAAAATCTAAACGGTGATTGTATAACAACTGACAAGCTACAGAGATTTCAAAGGTTTATTAAGATGGACAAAGACATAACACTTTACAGCCACAGAAATGAAAAATCCAAAGCTCTAAAAATAGAAGGCCCTCTTCAGGAGCTTTCTCTTTTCATCTCCTTAAATGGTCTACTGTTTGGTTTGGATTATTGTCGCATTTTGCATCAGTGCAGACTGTCCAGCTGTGATTAAACCTTTTCTAATGATCTCCACCTTGAACATAATGTTTTCGTCATTCAGATAGAAACTGGATTTTGTGATGGATACAAATATAATGTGACAATAGGTGTTAGCTGGCATGAAAAGTCCAAAGAAATGTCTCAGGTGAATAATTGTCATAAGGATAATGTGAAAAAAATAAACACCACCCATTACTTTCAAGCATCTTTCAAAGTCATACTTACTTACACAAAATATAAACTGCCCCCGAAGCATATGTAAGATTTTTATTTTATCTGTCTGTTCCTTATGTCTCACTTGCAGGTCAACTGTGAGAGTGACAGATACGTTGATGATGTGGAAGTTTTGATTGCCAGCTTTGACATGTCCCACAAAGCCTGTCCCCTTCGAGGAGGTTATCAAATACTTTTTCATGGAAGTGAAAACATCAAAGGACATTGTCTTGACTCAATACAGACTTACAATCCCAGGCTGGAGTTTGGTTGTAGTGGTGACTATGTTATGGCTGATTTTGGACAAGCATGTGCTCCCAATGTTCCAATACAAACCCAAGGACCTTACCGACAAAAGTTTGGATATCTTGTATGTGTTGGCTCCTGGGATGAACCTGGAGAAAACATCAAAGCTATTCTCCTTCACATTGATTACGATCCTTACAGATTTTGGTGTATACATTACCAACCAGTCAATGACAGCAATGGGGAATTATTAAATGTCCATATATCATTCAATGGAAAGTGCTCAAGAAACGTTTTCAAGAATAACGTGAAGAACTTGCCAGAGGAATACAGGGCATATGGGACTTTGGCAAGATTTGTTCCTAGTACTGACAAACGTTGTTTTGAGAAAAAGTACATGAGAGCATGTCAGTTTGATGAATCAAAATGCTTTGAGAGTAAGGAATGCCCCTCGAATTGCAAACGTTGCAATGAGAACATCAAGAAACGTGACTGTGGTTTCACTGACGTCATGGGACATTGGACTGCTGACTCTGGCGATGGACTTACTTTAGATGTCAAGAAGAATGGCTTTAAAGTCACAGAATTTGGCGTATTTTCGTGTTGGGACACACCAGACCTCAAAACAAATGGAGATGTGTATTCTGTTGTGCGTAATGATCCCCATTCTTCTTGTTTGCCATTTTATGCCTGTGCCAAATTGTCCAGTCCATGTCCTGGAGTTCTGAACTTTTTCTTGGTTGCCTCTGACCGAGATGATCAATCTGGCAGACCATCTCGTTGTGGCAATCTGGCAAGTGGAGATGGTCTTTTTATTCCTCAAAAAGATACAACATTGACTACTCTTCTTAACAAACAGAAACTACAGCGAGTATCATGCAGCATTATGAAAGACATGTTATTTCCAACAACTCTCATAAATTGCAAAATTTCTGTCAAGGAATGTTCAGGTTCCTGCGATACCCTTTATGCTGATTACGATCCTGTTTCTTGTGGGAATGATTCAAGGCCATTTGAATTGGAACATGAGCATGTGTGTTATGCCAACTTGCAGCTCAATGCAGGCAATCAGGGTCTTATTACAGGCTCAGTTATGAATGGCCGCTATCTATGCTGGATTTTCACCCAAGAAAGTTACTTGTATATCACGACGCCAGAAAACTGTAATTCTGAGGCCAGCAGAATAATTTTGATTTCCTACAGTAATCCGTTGAGTCACTTTGACCCATTCATGGGAATCTCTATGCCTCATGAATCCTACGACTCTGAGCCAAATGCAGCAAGCAGCACAGTTGTTGTTTTTCCCTTCTTTGTTTGGTTTATAAATTTAATACATCATATAGTTTAAGCTGTTATCAGATTATCAGCGTAAAGTGTTCTCATCCATACAATTCGCCCAACCTCTGACCATAGTGCCATACATAGTAGTCTTCCTGAAATCAGTGCTAGCTTGCCTTCATTTCATATTCCTTTGTTCTTGATTCATGTCCTGTATGGCTTGTAGAACAAATGAGACCATTTTGGAAAGAATCCTATACACCCCCAGTTGGCAACAAGATGATTTTTACTCCTCAAAATGTGTTCGACTGAACACGTGTCTTGTTCAGTCTTACTTTTACTCAAATGATCTACCTGTTTTAAAGTCATACATCAATGTTTTTGGTGTTTCCATATGCGTTTATGACACTCAAGGTAGGGGGATGGAGTTCTGAGCTTCGATATAAAACTTAGTTCTGCCTGAAGTAGAATGCAAACAGGTTTTTGCACCATTGCACCAATGACCACTTTTTGAAATGCCTTCAGACTTCAGGGATTTACCCAAATGGTTTTGGTCCCATTTCGTAGTTCTTGTCTGCTGGAGGATACTGGAGATCTTATTTTGGCACATATTTGGGATGTTTGTTATCCTTTGGTTGAGTTGAAAATCGAAAGTACCTTTATCAGTATTAAAAAAACATTCCTCTGTTCATATGCCAGACACAAATTATTTTGTTCTTTTCTTATACTTCGTATATCAACTAGGTAGTCTATCACAAATCTTTAGTGAAAATCTTTGCGATAAGAAGGATCCCCTTGGAGTATGAAGAAAACCAGGAACTCCTCTCATTAATTTCACAGATTTTAAGAGAGCATTTTTAACAGCCTTCACAGGAGCTCCTTGTGGGAGATCTTACAATGCAATGGCTTACCTAATAAAACCATTACCATTACTTTTCAGACTCGTACAACAATAACATTTGTGCTGAGTGCACTGGAGAAGGTTTAGGAACTGCTTTGAAATACAGACTAAATGACTCAGCTAAGAAGATGCAAAATAATACAACAAAGCTCTCAGAAATGGCTGCAGTGTCAGACTCTGTATGAGTTTTGAAAAAAAAATCATCACTATTACCACTGCAATGTCAGATATTAAACCAATACTAGATGTAAAAGAATTGAAAACCTTGGTCTATATACTTATCAAGGAAGCTGTATTGAGCAAGATGGTGAAACGGAAAAAGAACTTGACATTAGAATTGGAAAAGCAACAAATGCCTTCAGAGTTTTGTTTTAAAGATCTGGGACTCTTTACCCATTTCAAAGAAAGCCAAACTGAGGATGCTCTGCTTAAATGTGCTGTCAACCTTTACAATGTCCATGAGAGCTGGAAAAGGACCAAGAAAATAGAAAAAAAAGATTAAATGCCTTTGAAAACCAATCCCTTTGAAAGATCCTTACCATCAAATGGCACGACTTCAAAACATCCTTTGAAATAAGAGAGATGACAAACCAACCAATATCAGATGTAATCAGGAAAAGAAGATGGCAGAAAATGGACAACGTCTGACGGTGCTGGAAGGATGTAAGATGAGGATAATCATTTGTAGTACGAACACTTGAATGTCAGTGAAGTGCATGATACTCAATTACAATGCAAAGGCTCAGATTCAATCCTTGGCTGTGTCAACAAAACAAATATTTTACTCCTTAATACCAGTATATATTAGTGGCAGTGTTCGAGTGCCAAGTCCTATTGGAGACAGAAAATAAAAGCAGAGATTCTATCTACATCTTGTACGTGTAAAAGAGGCCCTTGCCTTTAGAAACTGTAAGATGGTGTCTGTACATAAACTAGTTGCTGCTATTCCCTGTTTTCATCTGTTTCGCCTTTCATATCCAAAAGGAAGGCATCGGGGTTAAAACCCCCACCATGACTTTATGTAGAATTTGTCAAAAGGAGAAATGCTGCAATGATCCCAGACTGGGATTCAAGTTTCATGTTATATTCTCATTTGCATAAATCCTGAAAGATGAAAATGTGACTAAAGAAAAAACAGGAATGTTTTTGTTTTGTTTTATTCTTTGTTAACTTTTAATATTATTTGCATTTACCTGTTGTGCCATAGCCCTGAAGTATTAAAATCAACCTGTTCCTGAAATCAGTCAAGATCTGAGAAGAAAGTCAAACTCTGTATGCTCCGGGAACATACAGATTGTACAGTTGGCCTTATGTAAAATAGAATCAGATGAGAGTGGTCACACTTATACGTTCAGACAGACTTTTGTCAGCTTCCTTTATTAAATTGTTCACTGTTGAATACTCATAAATTTATGTCCTGTCATTTTACTATATGACTTAATTCTTTATATTTTGATTACATAACGTATATATGAATACGTTCTAAATGACATTATACAGAAGGTTGCACATAATTAAGTCCATAATACATGTATACGTGAGTGAATTTATGTAAGTTCTTGTTGGATGTGTGCTTACCCTCTGTGACCACCCGTGTGGGCGCGGGGCCATCCACCAGAGGGGAGTAAAGAATTTCACCTACCATTTCCTTCTCACGCGTGTTCCAGCTGAACAGTATCTTCTATCCCGCTTCTCTTTCCTGCTTCTATCTTTTTTCTCATCTCCTCCTCTTCCTACTTCTTATGAGAGCTTCTTCTCTCATCGGCCTTCTCCGGTCAGGTCATGTATTCTACTACTTGTCCAAATGCAGATGTATTCTCACTGCTTGTCTAAATGGTTATGTATTCTAACTACCAGTCCATATTATGGTTATGTATTCTCGATACTTGTCAATACAGTTATATATTCTCACTACTTGTCCATATGGTTTTGTATCCTACTACTTGTCCAAATGAAAATGTATTCTCACTACTTGTCCAAATGGTTATTTATTCTCACTACTTGTGCAAATGGTTATTTATTCTCACTACTTGTCCAAATGGCTATGTATTCTCACTACTTGTCCATATGTTAATGTATCCTACTAATTGTCCAAATGGTTATGAATTCTCACTACTTGTCCATATAGTTATGTATTCTCACTACTTGTCCAAATAGTTATGTATCCCACTACTTATCCAAATGGTTATGTATCCTACTACTTGTCCAAATGGTTATGTATCCTACTACTTGTCCAAATGGTTATGTATCCTATTTCTTATCCAAATGATTATGTATTCTCACTACTTGTCCAAATGGTTATGTATCCTACTACTTGTCCAAATGGTTATGTATTCTCACTACTTGTCCACATGGTTATGTATCCTACTACTTGTCCAAATGGTTATGTATTCTCACTACTTGTCCAAATGGTTATGTATTCTACTACTTGTCCAAATGGTTATGTATTCTACTACTTGTCCAAATGGTTAT
>JAOWAZ010522783.1:0-15956 GCA_028565935.1 Goniobranchus fidelis
CAAATGCTTCCTTGGGTCCCATGGAATTGCTTGGTGGATACAGTTGCCATTTGAAATTCACAACTGCATTATTACATCAGGTAGGCAGTAAAGGGTTCCATGCTGCACTTCAATTTTAGTTTTGTTGGGTGAAGCGCCTGATGTTTTATAACTGTTTGTAGGCCTATTGGTCCGTTGCATCCCATAAATGCAGACAAACACATAAGTAACTCTGTGAGCAGATTTTGCTGTCCCTAGCATTCCTAATGCCTGAACTCTGTATTTGGCACTGTACGTCAGTATTGTTCCTTATTTTATTGCTTGGGGAAAATAAAAACCTATCTGATTTACCTGTAATGTCTCATGTGAAAAGGTCCGTTGCAGTAAAGATCTCAAATTGTTAATCTGATTTCAAGAGGAAAAGGCGGGAAAATTATGTTTTTGCACATGCTATACCTGGTATTGAAAAAAAAGAGCAAAATGTAGCAAATTATCTAAAAAAACAAAGTGTTCATTGGGGATGATGTCCATTTTTCAAAATGATTTCTACATTTTGACAACATTTCAAACATAGATAGTTTTTTTAATGCCTCTCAGTATGAAATCCATGACCTTTCCAATTTGTTGTGAGATATATATAGATATATATTTGTATATGTTGTGATCCCTACATTTGCAGCTCCCAGGGTAAAGACCAAGGGTAAAAATAAAAACAAACATTCTTGCCCCTGTTGATTATTTTTAGTTGTCCCTTAATGCCTATTGAAACATATTGGTTTGCTTTGGTTTTGGTCAAAGACCAATTTTATTACAATTCTGCTTTCATTGTTGGGTTTTTTGTTTAGTTTTCCCGTATAATTAGTATGCCTTTATATCCCTTGTCATTATGTTTTAAGTATGAATAATTTTTTTTTTATTTGTGAACGATTCTTGCAGCATGCATTTACCCAAATCCTGCCATTTATAAGTATTTTTATCATGCTTGGTTCTAAAACATTCTTAGAATTAAGATAACATGTAAATTTTCATCCATATTTCTTGCATTAGTAAGGTTTCTGTGAACAAGAAGTGTCTTCTTTTTTTTTACACCTCCACCTACTCATAATATGGAGCCTTTGACACAAATGTCATATAAATTTGGAGTCAACAAAGATGAAGCGCTTAGACTGTGGAGAATATTTTGTAATAGTTTAAGACTTGCGTTATTACCTACTTCAGTGTGAGTTATAACAGCACTGTCTCTCTAAAACCCTGGAGACTGCTAATGTAGCTTCATGTAAATTGAAGTGCTGTTAAGAGAAGCTTTACAAGTGACTTAGTACTGATTCAGGCCCAGTTTACTTAGCATATGAGCCTTTCTGATCTATTATTATGCAATCTTCATTAGAAGGCATTTTTCAGATGCTTTTGTTGGTACAGTCGCTGTTACTTTTAACATTCAAAACATTCCTTTTGTTGGACCTGCATTTCCTTTTAATAAAATGTGTCTTGTGTTAAAATAATTACACTTCATTTGTGATTTCTTTTAAGAAATGCATTTCTGTAATTTGTACCCTCTGTGCACCATATAAATATATCAAAATGTTGTTTTTTAATGGTTATAATTGCATCTTGTTCTGTAAGATTTTTTGTTATGTACAATTTTATGTTGTTGGTGGCCCCCTCAGCAGCATGAATTGAGTTAATTTTTGGATTACTTCTCCTTTTACTTCTTGGCCTTTTTATTCTTCAAGCAGATTTCGACAATGCCCATTCCTTTAGATATTTATAAAGCATTCTTTTTGCCACCCAAATAATTTTTAGCCTTTTGTACCCAATCTGCCTATCCCATCTCAATAATTAAATAACATTTTCATTGTTATAACTGTTGTTGCTTATGTTCACGAACAGCTGTTGTTGATTCTGTTTTGGTCTCCATTTCGTTGTAGTTCTGCTTAATTTCTGTTGTTATTCATTGTTGGGTTTTAGAGGATAAAGATCTATTTTAATTTGTTTTTAAGGGGGGTGGATGGTAAGGAGGA
The DNA here is from genome assembly GCA_028565935.1 of Goniobranchus fidelis. Classification (NCBI taxonomy): domain Eukaryota; kingdom Metazoa; phylum Mollusca; class Gastropoda; order Nudibranchia; family Chromodorididae; genus Goniobranchus; species Goniobranchus fidelis. The sequence goes on from JAOWAZ010522783.1 coordinate 2,001, forward strand.
TTTGGCAAAAAATTGTAATTTTTCTTTGTTCTAATATGCAGATGTTCCCTTTTGTATGTATTGTATTTTAATGGCCAAACTGATTGAAGAAAGGAGGTTTAATCTGATATTATTTTAAAATTCACTTCTCCTGTGTAAAGTCATATTGATGATAATTTGTCATGTAAGCATTGAAATGTGTTGGTAGAGAAAGATGTAATATAACTAAGGTTAACATGAAATAATTATAAGAAATAAAGGGGGAAAATAGTAAACTAATAAATATGATGGAGTTAAATGCCCCTTTTTCCTTTAGTTTATACAAATGTTTATGTCTTTTTTTTTCTTTCTTTTTTTTTTTTTCTTTTAGCTGTTTCAAGATGTAAAAGTCAATTCAAACACTCATTAATGCTTCATTTTTCACCATGCTTCTTACAATATTGGACGTTTCCTTTGTCGATCTATCTACTGTGGATCATCACTCAGCTTATTTGCTATATTATGAGATTTCATGTATCTCACTTAGAATCTTTTTTGCTCATCTGTCTCCTTATCTAATCATTTCAATGATTCATCTTCCTAAAAAAAAATTATTTTTTAATCATTACATTTGCACTCCATTTTGGGCATATATTTGCAAATTTTGCTGCCATTAAAGAGTATTTATTACACTTTTCCCACATCTATTCTGCCCCCCTATGGCAGATCAATGTATCTGACAAAACACAGTTTTTTATTTTGTTTTAATAAATTGACTGTTAGAAACTGTATCTACCTGGTACAAACAAAGTATATGGCTAAACACAACTTACTATGATTAATCATCATTCCAACTAAAAGTAAAATCAGTTGAGAACTTTAAAAAGGCTAATCATCAAAAGTTTCATGCATGTATCTTTAAAACACGGGGCAATATTATGCTTATTTATTTAATGAGATCAGTTTTAGGTTTGATGGCTGTTAACATGAGATTAGAGACAGATATGTAGAAGTTAATGCTGTTGCAACCCCTGATGGGATACAAATAAGAAACAAATTAAAATATAATTTTATTTCAATTTTGAGTTTCATTGTGAATTAAAGTTACTCTTTTTTTTTTTAAACCATCATTTATTGGCTCTTGAGGCCCTCTTGGGAATTTTTTTCCTTAAACTCATGCAAAATTTTAGTATCAAATTTAATTGATTATGTGTCAATTATAGGATGATGTATGCTTTTGTATTTGTTTTTCTTTAAAGGCCAGGTGTATTTTCAAGGTCAGATCGAATTGCCAAATGCACAGAAGCACTGACAGAGGAGCTTATCGCACTTAATGCTGAAAAGGAAAGGGAAATCGCAGATCATGTCAGTCAAGCTATTAAAAACTTTATCGCCAATGCTCGGTGGAGATTCATTGACTCTGCAGGGCCTCGCATTCCCGAAGTCACTTCAGAAGAGCCTCTCATGTGGGGGTTAGTGCCATTAACATTATTGTCTACCCTTGTTATTCTATGGCATTCATGAAATTATAAGAATGTCTTGTCATCTGATTCTATTGCTTTTGATAAAACATTCAAGCAAGATTACAATGTGATTATTTGGTTATGTCATATTATTTAAATGTCTCTCACCACTGGTTTTTGCTATACATGAAAAAAGGGAAAATTTCAACTTTTACTTTTTTGTCATTAAATGCTGAATATCAGTGTCAATGCGCTTATTGAAATATAAATTTCCTGGTTTTTAGTACATGCATTGTTCGAGGGCAGCGGCTTTTCAGCCTACCCTTTATAATTTTCAACTGCCAAGATGTGTTTTACATGCACAATTCTGGACATAGGACCACACTGAATATCAATATGGATGCACTTACCAAAGTATCAATTTCCTACTTTTTAGTATTGTTCCAGGGCAGCAGTTTTTCAGCGTACCCTGGTTGATTTTCGATTGTCAACTTTACAAGCTCAATTGTGCACATGGGACTTTATTGTCTGTCTTAGATTGGACCAGGCGCTGTAAACCTACCAACCAAAGGTTCAGAAGCAGGAACATGTGAAAAATCAAATGTTCTCAAGCCAGCACTAGCTGTGATCAAACCTTATACTTTTTCTGTGTGTTTGATGAAGGGGCCTCAACTGAGAGGTAGTAGAACAGACCCAAAGCCAGATCTTCCCATGCAAATCATAAGAGCTGACTTCTGGTTCAGCTAGAGCTTACATCCTCTTCTGTCCTCTGCATTACGTCAGCATCTTTTTTGCTCCTCAGAAAAGGCAGAAATTTTGCTGAGTGAGAGAATGATGCATAATTTGGTGGCCATTCCCAATTAGTGTTCATTGCATGACTTAAAAATACTCCCTAAATGGAATATGTACCTTTTTGCATACAGGAAGATAGAAAGTCTTGAGGACCTTATCAGCGAGGCTGACATAATTACGTACATTGCAAATAGTGCTGAGTGGGAATCCAGATTAAGAGTTAGGTCGGAAACATACTAAGTCCGGTTTAAAGGAAACAATAAATGAAGGAAAGAAGTATTGCAGGCCAACATTAAAAAAGAAATAGAGCCTTAACCGATGGTGTATATTATATTAATTCCAACTTACTGCAACTGTTCATGGTCAGTCCACTTCATCTTGCTGCAGGAAAGCGATGAGCGATTGCTCACTGTCTCCTGCATGCCAATGGCATCATCGAGTCTAGTGGAGAGATTTATTGAGTTCAATATCTTTTTAATGGTTGATAGGACAAAAAATTTGATTTCATTTTTGAAACAAGCAGCCACATTTCTAGTCAAGGTGCGAGCAGAATTCCTCTTATTTTCAGTTATAACATAATAATTTAAAGGAGGATGAATATTCTACTGTGTGTGCAGAGAAGGGAAGGGGAAAGGTGTGATGTTTCCCCAATTGGTTTGTACAAAGTTATATACATACTTTTTCGTACTGCAGAGCACAAATAGCGGATGCAGTATAATTTAGTGCTGAATCCTTCAACAGTCTCCATTTTGAAGACAACAGTTGTATGGACTTAGTATGTTTCTGGCCTAAGATAACCAATTGTCTTTTTGGACCTGGATATCCAGTTTATAGGCCTGACCCGTTTTGACTTAGCTTTTGACTTAATTCGCTGTCTAATTTCTAGTCTGTGGTCAGAGCAAGTCGAACTCTTTCCCTCTTTTCTCTTTCTTCCTCTCTTCTCATGACTCGTGCATGTAGTGATGAGCAGATTCTATAAATAACTCATCACTGATAGACATAGACCTATACTGCCCATTGCTCTCGCTTTCCAGCATGAGCAATCCAAATTGTGGAACCAGATCAGTGAGTTGGTTTCAGATCTAAATCATGTTGGTTGTCCAAATCTTGAAACCAAATCAGTGAGTTGGATTCAGATCTGAATCACATTGGTTGTCCAAATCATGAAACCAAATCAGTGAGTTGGTTTCTGATCTACATTGTGTTTGTTGTGCCACGACCTAAAATCGAGGTCAAGATGCAGTTCCAGTTATTAAAATCTTGGTAACCAGGATATCCAGTTCTTTGGAAACAAGGTTTCTGACAAGCACTAACTGCAAATTTGTAAGTCCTGGATGATTATCACACTGCACAGTGCAGAGTTTGATGGCTGTTGACTAAGATTGTCAAGACTGCATTTTGATGCAAAATTTCTCTTACAAGACAATAAAGAGTCTGATTTTGGTACTCTTACCCTGTGATTTATCATAGGCTTTTGAGACATTAGCTTTTCTTTTAATTCTATTGTGCCTTTAACATATTCTGGTAATTTAGTTAGTACTTCCTAGAAATAAATTATTCTTACTTGCCTATCTGATGGTTGTAAAAATTGTAAATAAATATTTTCTCTTCTGTTCTGTTTCTGGCAAAAGGTATTTTGTCATCCCCAAAAGCCATGAAGGTGGTGTAGAAAAGGAGGAGAGTTTGTCTTACACAGAAGGAAGCATGGTCATGGCAGTCAATGGCTGGGTCATGGGCGACGATCCTCTGAGGAATTTTGCAGAACCAGGTTTCCTTTGGCTTCTTACTTTCTAGTCAATGAGATGTGCTGGTTATTGTTGTTGTTGCCTTGTTGGCCTATGTCATGGATTTTGGATTTTAATTTTTTTTTTTGGTCCTTGAAGGGAGAGGGGGGGGATATTTTTATTTTTTTAGGGAATGGGGGGGAGGTGGTCATAATTGCTGTGCATGAGCCGATTATTTTAACCGACTAATTGAGCCAGCAGTCTGGATCGTTTGATCATTCCAAAACCTTCAGCTCCTTACTGATTAACGATCCTACGAATTTACATTAATTTGGCCCATATGTTCGAGCCGAGTTGGTCTTTAGCCTAACCATTTGGTAAGCTTTTTTTTTTAATCCATTCAAACAAGCCTAATATTGTCTTTCATCACCCCTTACTTCAGCCTCTCTGCCCCAAGTTTGACTCACACTGTCTTGTCTCATGTCATTGTGTCAGAACTAGCGTTGATGAACAGTCTCGAAGCTTCCTTTCCCCGTTTTCTTAGTTAGCGATGTGATTACATCTCACAGCAAGCCCATTCGGTAAAGAGTCGAGCTTTGCGCCAAATACCAAATAATCGCTGACTGAACGGGTTGGTTTTGCATTGAGTTGATATGGGTTGGTCCCTGCCAAAGATCAAGTTGGGACAGAACCTACTGATCTTTCACAAATTTGGTCGATAAAGCTCGAGCCGAAGACATCACTTAACGGGCCCACCACTAGTGGTCATGCCAAGAAGACCGAAATTATGAAAACAGTCAGAATGAAACAGGGTACATTAATTACCATGAGCGAACATAGAATTGAAGCTGACAACCAGATTCAAATCATAGTTCATAAATTTGAATTCAGTTAGAGGATTAAGCGCTTTATTAAAAAAGAAGCTCAGAAAGCTCAGAGATCAATGATACTGATTGTCTTTATGAGAGGTCATGGTGATAGCTTAGGAAATAAATCTTTGGCTGGGATGTCATACTGCAGAACAGTGAAGGGAAAAATTGCTGGTTGCAAAATCTACAAAAGCATGGCACTCTTGTGGTCAGAAAAAAAAACTATGGGATAGGTGGGCATGTTAAAGTGAGGTAAGGTGATATTCATAAAATTGTGACTGACTTTTGCCCAGACTTGACCAATAACAACATTGACAAATATAAAAATTTGCATATATTTATTATAATTTGTACAGTTCATTGTTTACTGTATTGTCATTCCACAAAATCATGACTTACAATTAAGTTTACAGACATGTCATGTGTTTAAAATGACTCTATCACCTGTCTTCTCACAGGAAGAAATATATACTTGCGTCGTGAGCTGATAGCATGGGGGGATAGTGTGAAATTGAATTATGGCAAAAAACCAGCAGATTGCCCATATCTTTGGGAGAGAATGGAGGAATACACAAGAATATCTGCCAGAATCTTTCAAGGCTTGAGATTGGATAATTGCCACAGTACACCTATCCATGTTGCAGAGGTAAATTGAGAGGCATCTTTCAATCTTCTTTCTAAACATTTATACTCTGTGATTGAACTTCATTTTTTATATAGGCTATTGTGGGAGCAGAAGGAAAAAATAGAAAAATCTTGACATTTAGACATTAACATGCAAATTCAGCCTTTTTCCTCAGTTTTTATTTCTTGGTTTTATTTTGATTTGTGTTCTGTAGGTTTTGGGGGGTTTGTTTGTTTGGAGTGGGTGGTTTTGTTTTGTTTTTTTGTTTGTGGGTTTTTAAAGCATTTTCTGGGGAGGTTTTCTTGAGGAGAATGTCAAAGATTTGCTGCAGTGAATAGAAATTTATTAACCTGTTGCAAAGTATTGAATTTTTATGTTTTTGTCATTAGCCATCAACTGTAAGTTTCAAGTCTTCAGGGTCTGAAATGAAGACAAGCAAAATATGAAAATAATAAGACTGCAAAAAAATAAAATTTAAAAATTATCAATTGTTTTTCACGTATTATTACTCTTCTAATAATATTTCACGTTGAAAAATTGTAGAGTGCATAAAAAGTTACAAATGAGAATATTGTGTTGGACTCTAGGACTGATTACGAAAAATAATATAAAATACCTTGGTATCTAAAGATCTGTGAAAGTCTTAGGATAGAGGAACTGAAGGAAAGTAAGCAAGAGCAGGACACAATGATTGAGATGCATGTTGAAAAGGGATTATAGATTATGTTGGTTGGAGGGTGATAGAAATGGAACAGGATAGTGAGCTGAAAAATGATGTCGAGATGGTTAGCCCATATAGGGAGAAGAGATTGTTTCTACAATGGTAAAAAGAGGATAAAGATGTAATTAAATGGTATGAATGAAGATTAGAAAGCCAGAGTGATGATGGTTTTTAGACAGAAATGAGATCAGGACGATGCTAATAAAACATTGATAAAGATGGAACTACAGGGCAAGTTCTTCTCATGTTTATTGTTCTTCATGTAATATATTATATTATATACATTTTTTCATATTTTGTTTCAAATATTATTATTATAGCATATGCTGGACATTGCACGTAAAGTTCGACCGGACCTCTATGTGATTGCCGAACTCTTCACTGGAAGTGAAAAGCTGGACAATCTTTTTATGAACCGACTTGGAATAAATTCACTTATAAGAGGTAAGAGAAAGAAAGAGCACAAAAAAGTATGACGTGTAATTAAGAAGGCATTAAATACTCATCCAGCAACAGCAATAAATTGTTTCTTTATTAAATCTTTCAGTGCCATTCAACAGTATATAATCAACATTGTGGCAGATAAAATTGTTAATCAATTTTCTCATCATAATATGAGTTGAAGTCTGACAAATTCCATGTCTAACATGGCAGACCACCCTACTTAACCAGTGGCTATATGTAGAAAGAATTCTGCTCCCAAATTATCTTCCATATAAGCAGCAGTTGGTTTTAAGTGGCATTCTGTAGATCACTGTGCACTGTATTACAATACTTATTTTAAAATACATCATTATCATCATCATCATCATCATCATCATCATCATCATGCTTCACGTATGCTAGTATGCAAGTTGCGGCTCTTTTATCTCCATCTGGATCTGTCTTCCTCAATTGTAACATGTATTGAGCTTGAGGTGGTGTCTGAAATGCATTTTCCTTGTCCTGATAAAAAGGACATTTTGGATATTTTAAACATCTTATTACTCCCACAGAATCGTTAAATGCCTGGAATGCCCATGAACAAGGGCGACTTGTGCACCGATTTGGTGGGGAGCCAGTTGGTGCTTTCATCCAGCCCAGGGTCCGACCTCTAGTCCCTTGCATGGCCCATGCTCTCTTCTATGACCAGACACATGACAATGAGTCACCCATTGAAAAACGCTCTGCATATGACAGTTGGCCTTCAGCTGCTCTTGTAGCCATAGCCAATTGTGCTGTAGGGAGTAACAGAGGCTTTGATCAGATGGTGCCCCATCATGTAAGTTTTATTATTTACTTCAGGTATTGTTAAACAAAAATGAAGATGTCATTCTTATATTATTCACCAAATCTGGAATCTTTAACTATGATGAGAAATCAACTTAGCACTGCAGAAAGCTACAGAGTTGACATTCATACTGAAATGCCTCTTTCTGCACAAGAAATGCATCTTTCAGTATTAGACATTACGTGTTTATTTTGCTATGTTGTCTTGTGTGGTTAATACAGTTTGTATTATATTGTAAGTACTAAATAACCATTTGTACCAAAATGTGATCCTGACAAAAGGAGAAAAAAAAAAGGAGTTTTTTAAGGGAATGTACAGCTAAAGAAGCATTTACTGGCATGGAATCAATCATTAAGAAAAAAAGCCTTTCTTTTAAAACCAAATCTAGGATTATGAGACATATGCATGGTAGATCCTACTATATGGATGCAATAGCTGGACAATCAATGGAGAATTAAGGAACAGAATAAAGGCATTCGAGATGTGGTGCTTATGCAGATTGCTGAGCATATTATGGATAGAGAAAGTAAAGGACAAAGAAGTACTGAGGAGAGCGGGTACTTAAAGAGAGTTTTTGGAGACAATACGGAAGCGACAAATAGATATCCTTTCTTGAACATGTATACAAAAAAAATTACTTTGAAAGAAAGGTGCTGAGGGGAAGGATTAAGGCCATGAAAGACACACACACCTTCAGAGTTTAAACAATTGGTCAATGAAGGGAACAAAGAGTGCCTCAGACTTTCTGAGAACAGCAGAAAATGTCATTGTAAAGCGCCGTGAGCATGGCTACGCCGTTGAACGTGCACTATATAAATGCCATCTTTACTTTACAGAAAGACGGTAGGATTGGAAGCTCACAAGTGCCGATGTCTGCAACAGACCTGGCACTTAGAGAGAAACAGATGTTGGGTACTCCTATAGATTTCTGTTTTTCATAAGTGAAAATCGATTATTGGATGGATTTCATCATGTCCCTAAGTATGGTGCTTTTGTGTATGCATATTCTTTGCAAGGTTTGGAGTAGTTTGTTGTTGGTTTTTGTTTTGTTTATAATTTGTATTATTTAAAGTTACATGATGAGAGCTGCTGTATAATGAAAATAAATTCTTCAAAAATCAATAATATTGTAACTCTTTTGCAGATAAATGTTGTCAAAGAAGAACGCCTCTACCCATCTTGGTTGAGTCAACACAATCCCTCAAAGCCATTCATCAATCAACATTTTGGAATCACAGCTGGAAAAAGAGCTCTGAACCGATTACACTTTATGTTAGCAAGGAGTGGATTTTCACAGGTCTATATTTGTATCCATTCTTCTTCTCTGTTTGAATTCTGAAATTGTGTATGTAGGAAAAAAAGTGACTTGATGTTTAGAAAGAAAAAGTTTCACATATAAAACATACTCGATAAAACAATAACATGATAGTTTGGTGTTTGTTTTTTGTTTCAGGTTGGGATTTTTCTACGAGTGAATGATGGAGGATTGTATATGAAATATCTCTTTTTTGTCCTGTTGTCCATTATTAATTGAGAGACCCTTAGATTCAAATTATTATTACATCACTTGAAGCCTGTCAGAAGTAAACAAACCAACATAACAATTCTCCTATACAAAAATTATATTTAAGCCATTCAAAAATGATTTAAGCACAGCAATATTGCAAGACAGCTTAATTACTTCAAGAGTTGAAATGAGTGTTTCAGTCACAATATATTCTAGAATTAGACGGCAGTCTGTATTTCACTTTTGTTTTGTTTCCTCATCAGGTCTACGTTGATCAAGTGGATCCAGACACTGTTTCTGTAACCAGGCACAATCCTCTCACTCATGAATCTGTGGTGCTTATAGCTCGCACTTCTTTTTCTGAACCACATAACCCAAATGATCCCGGCGGACATATTCGTTCAATCACAGTTCAAGGTCAGTCTCAGCATTTTGGGAAACACTTAATCATTTGTTCACATCCTTCCTAAACATTTTCTATTCTTTTGTTTATTAAGGGATACTTTTACATTCAAAGTATTTCAAGATTTTCTTTTCATCCCTGTTGTATTCAAATTTTGTATGTAGAATTGTTGCCAAATATACATCTCTGTATCTCAAATCTGGATGTGAAAGACTGCTGAATATTGAAATCATAGAATTGATAATATTTTGTCAGAATTGTTGATAAAAAAAAAAAGGAAGTTGGAGGTGACTTTTTAAAAGACTGGACTGGGGAGAAAAGAAACAGGTTTAGGAAAACTACTTATTAGATGGAGTAAAAATGGTGGGGTGCTACTGTTAAGTGAATAACAAGAGAAAATGTAAAATACAGAAGAATTTATACTATTCAACCATTCATGTTAATATAGTTGTTTCAGCTGCTTGCCTTTTGGTGCCATCTGTTGAAGGGTGAGGGCTGAAATGTCACGTCTCTTGTCCCGTCTTCATAGTTGAGTGGTATAAATTCTTCTGCCTATTATGTGAGCGAAAGGTAAATTATACACTGATACTTTACAATTAATAAGTTCCAGTCTGTAATGTACAATAAATTTTTAGATGTATATTGGCATTTTGTACCAAACATTAACTGGCAATAATGTACATGGGATTCACAGATATCAATGAGTCTTTTGTATAATTGTGGAACAACCATGTAGAATTTGTGGCCTTCAATTTTTAGTGTATATGATTTTTTTAAAATTGTTTTCCAGGCCGCATTGAAAATATCATTCTTGAAGGGCGTTTGAAACATACTTCCAACTTCAGCTATTTACGAGACTCTGATTTCATAAATGGACTACCCAACTTCTACCTGGACTTGAAGGAAAACGTGCCAATTGATAAAAGTGGAATGATACGCTCACGAATGTTGGATGATGGCCAAACAAATGAAATTTCTTTTACAAACCTGACTCCTGGCAGCGTCATTGCGTTTAGGTAAAAACATGATAGAAATTTTCCTAAATAATTATTTTTTCTTCAGTCTTAAGTCTGATACCTTTTCTACCGTACAAATAATTTCAAGTTTAAATGAATTATATTTTTGCTGCAGAGTTTTATCAGTCTTACCTGATTTTCAGAAAATTTTAAGAAAACAAAAAAAACCCAACCCCAAATAAATTAAAACCTGACATATGATTTTGACATAATATTTGTAATTTACAAAGCATGCTTTAAGGCTAGAACAAAACTTTTCCCTACACATTACATAAATTTGACCCATATACAGGTGTAATGCACATAGGATACTGAATTGAAATATATAGATTCTTTTTTGCCACACTGATTTCCGATTGCCATGGAAATGGCTGCGGTTTTGGATTTTGTCACAAAATTCCACACAAACTTTACAGCATTCACTTTATTTATAAAGCTCATGTTTTTGAGAGTTTTTTTTTCATTTTGCACCTTCTCTTTTCAGATGTTGTTTAGTTGAGAAAGCGAAAAACTCTATTCTGGAAGTTCGTCGAGGCTTAGGCCAGTTTGGCTACATGATGCGTTCATACAGTGGGAACACAATGTTTGATGAAACCATGGACACATCCAATTTCAGAGCCATTGTTTCAAAGTTGACCTTGGCCGACCTCAACAGGTGCTTGTATCGCATTTCCAGTGAAGAGAAAGAGGATAACTATGGATTTGATGTCTATGACATACCAGGAAGTGGTCCCATGACGTATTGTGGCTTAAGAGGCAAGGATTTTTTCCCTTTTTCTTTTGTGAATGGAAATTTTCATACCTTAAGCTTTTGGAAGCATGATGCAAAATTGATGAACATGGTTTAACAATAGAAAAGATGAGTACATTTGAAGAGTTGTCAGGTTGGCAGGTTTGGACTAGAAGTGGGCCCATAAAGTGGTATCTTAGACATGCTCTTAATAGACGAAAATATATGAACAATCGATGGGATCAGTCCCAACTTTATTTCATGTAGGCACCATCCACAGCCAACTCAATGCAAAGCCAGGGTGATTAGTCAATGATTGTTAGATGAAAAGGTCAACTCATCACTGAAGGCCGAACAGAAAATAATCTGAAATCTGACCTGCAGTGAGCTGTAATCACAAGTCTATACTAGCTTACAAGAGTTGTGGGGAAAAGAGGCTTCATGAATGCTTCATCACCATTAAGCTGTGCCATGCCACCCTCCCTCCCCTTCTAAATTACTAACACCATGACAGAAGAGAACACAACAACCCTGTGCGTGTCAAACTTGGGGAGGGGGTGGAAAGGGTAGTGGGGGCTCAGTGGCTCAATGGTTAAGGCGTTGGCTTTAGACTCGGAGGTCCCGGGTTCGATTCCCACCTTGTATTTTTTTCCTTAAGCAAGAAAATTTAACCTTATTGCTTCACTCCACTCAGGTGTTAGATGAGTACCTAGCAAAAGGCTGGTTTGTTGCACAAAATGGCTGCATTTTACTATGTATGCCTGTTAGGGAACACTTGTAAAACGCTTCAAGCACATAGTGGATTTAGCGCTATATAAAAGCTTTCATTTAGTGTTAAGGAGGAGATGAAAGCCTATAGTATTATCAGGTTTGTTTATGTGGACTAAAAAAAAACAAAACAAAAACAAAACCGATAGGCTGGAAACCAACTCGGCTCGACCAAACAGGCCAAATTAAAGAAAAATCATAGGATCATTAATCAGCTATGAGCTGAGGTTTTTGGATTGACCAGACGATCCAAACCACTGGCTTTGTTAATCGATTAAAATAATCAGCACCAGTTTGGAGACGAAATGAAAGACTCTAGTTTTAAGATGGTTTGATCATATTCGGAGGAGCCATGAAGAATAAAACGGTTAGAAGAATGCAAAGGATGGCAGTATCAAACACCATGAAAATCGGTAAGACCAAAGTGTGTTTATGGATGGACAAAATAATTCAAGATGATATGATGGCCACTGGTGGGAAGGAGAAGGATGCCTTGGAGGGGACAAGGTGGAGACAGAAGTAGCCTACCATTGTATGACTCCTAATGGGATAAGTCCAAAGAAGAAAAAGAAACAGAAATAAAAATGTTGTAAATATTGAGAAATATATTGTCCCTCTAAGTTTTTTAAAGCGCAAGTCAGAAATTTGGGTCATGAGGTTTTTACTCTGTTTTATGAAAATAATTGTCCCTCCCACCTCTTCTCTAAAGATCTACAGGTTTTCAACTGGTTCTACTCTAGACTTACAGGGACAATTTATAGAAGAGGTGGGAAGCACCATTCTGGTCATTTTTTGAGAGCCCAATATGTCATGACCTTATTTATGACACTTGCATGGACAAATTGCAAAGTTTGGAGGAAATCAGACATTTTTGTTGTCAGATACGCATAGTACAAATTCAGTTTGGCTGCCAAACATTGTCCTGTTATCATAGCAACAGCTGTGAAAAAATTTTTTTTGGCCAACTGTATTGTTTTCGTCCTTCAATTTCAATATTGCAATCTAAATTTACTTTAATTTCTATACAAAATGAAGAAAAAAGAATTTATTGCAGCATGACCCCTTAAGAAAGCTAAAAAAAAAGTCCTAAGAAAAAGAGTAGGCCCTTACAAAAATTATTCTTCATATAGTTTCAAACCACATGTTATCGACATGGTATTATTAAAATTTGATTCTGTGGGATCTTTAAAAAAAAAAGAAAAAGAAAAGAAAACAATTTTTGACTGGAATTTTTCTTTTTCCAGATCAGTCTCTTTGAGGGTTCATTTATGTCATTATAGATAATGGAGTAGGAGCCTGTTATAGAGAATTTTCAATCATTTGAGTCATTGTTATTATATATGACAAGTGGATTTTTTTTTCAGGGAAATTTATATCATAAGAATTATATTTCGCCAACATCACTGATTGTTTGATAGAACCTGTCGCTTTCAATCCCACTCATAAAAAAAATGTTATTCTTTCTCTGCCTAATCAGGAATCATATCATTGATGGCTACAATCCGACCCAATAATGACCTAGGACATCCACTATGTAACAATCTGCGAGAAGGCACTTGGTTAGCTGATTACACTGCCAACAGACTTTTACCTCACAAGGGGACTGAAGTGGTTTGTTATATTAGTTGTGATGTCATTGCATTGTCTCAGTTAAATTTTTTGTCTGAATGGAAATATTTTAAAATGATAGATGACTGGATTTGTTTGTTTTTTTTAAGTTGATGAAACACTGAGCTTCAAATGAACATGATGAAAACTGAGAAAATAGGGCATTGACTACCATACAATTATTGATTCATTTATTCAGTTATTACAACTTTTTTTATGATTTAGGTATATACCATGACACAAAAAAAGCGCTCTCTGCAAAGTCGCTATATATCTTTGCTAAAGAGGCAGCTACAGCAGTGAAAATTTGACACAATCAGTGATATTTATTTGCAATGCTGATCGGCCTGGCGCGCTGGGCCTAAAAATCGTCGTCGCGAGCGGGGTGTTTTACAGGACCGTTTTGAACGAGGGTTGTCTTTTTAAAAAAATCGATAGGCCTACAGCGGTGTTTCGTTCACCTTTATAAATGAAACTTGGCCACCAATCAGAAAAAAGAGAT
>JAOWAZ010522784.1:0-10575 GCA_028565935.1 Goniobranchus fidelis
GAGTTAACATCCTTTAAAGTATGTTCATATCACTTTTTCTTCCCTATTAAAAGAAGTGGGAAAAAAGCCAAATTAATATAGATAAGAGAGTTAACATCAGGTAAAGCATGTTCATATCACTTTTTCTTCCCTATTAAAAGAAGTGGGAAAAAGCCAAATTAATATAGATAAGAGAGTTAGCATCCTTTAAAGTGTGTTCATATCACTTTTTCTTCCCTATTAAAAGAAGTGGAAAAAAAAGCCAAAAATAATATATAGATAAGAGAGTTAACATCCTTTAAAGTATGTTAATATCACTCTTTCTTCCCTATTAAAAGAAGAGGGAAAAAACCAAATTAATATACATAAGAGAGTTAACATCCTTTAACGTATGTTCATATCACTTTTTCTGCCCTATTAAAAGAAGTAGGAAAAAACCCAAATTGATATAGATAAGAGAGGTAGCACCCTTTAAAGCATGGTCATATCACCTTTTCTTCCCTATTAAAAGAAGTGGGTAAAAACCCAAATTAATATAGATAAGAGAGGTAACATCAGGTAAAGCATGTTCATATCACTTTTTCTTCCCTATTAAAAGAAGTGGGGAAAAAAAGCCAAATTAATTTAGATCAGAGAGTTAACATCCTTTAAAGTATGTTCATATCACTATTTCTTCCCTATTAAAAGAAGAGGGGAAAAAGCCAAATTAATATAAATAAGAGAGTTAACATCCTTTAAAGCATTTTCATATCACTTTTTCTTCCCTATTAAAAGGAGAGGGGAAAAAAAGCCAAATTAATATAGATAAGAGAGTTAACATCCTTTAACGTATGTTCATATCACTTTTTCTGCCCTATTAAAAGAAGTGGGAAAAAAGTCAAATTAATATAGTTAAGAGTGTTAACATTCTTTAAAGTATGTTCATATCACTTTTTCTGCCCTATTAAAAGAAGTGGGAAAAAGCCAAGTTAATATAGATAAGAGAGTTAACATCCTTTAAAGTATGTTCATATCACTTTTTCTTCCCTATTAAAAGAAGTGGGAAAAAAGCCAAATTAATGTAGATTAGAGAGTTAACATCCTTTAAAGTATGTTCATATCACTTTTTCTTCCCTGTTAAAAGAAGAGGGAAAAAAGCCAAATTAGTATAGATAAGAGAGTTAACATCCTTTAAAGCATGTTCAGATTACTTTTTCTTCACTATTAAAAGAAGTGGGAAAAAAAGCAAAATTAATATAGATAAGAGAGTTAACATCCTTTAAAGCATGTTCATATCACTTTTTCTTCACTATTAAAAGAAGTGGGAAAAAAACCAAATTAATATAGATCAGAGAGTTAACATCCTTTAAAGTATGCTCATATCATTTTTTCTGCCCTATTACAAGAAGTGGGAAAAAAGCCAAATTAATATAGATAAGAGAGGTAACATCCTTTAAAGTATGTTCATATCACTTTTTCGGCCCTATTAAAAGAAGTGGGTACAAAGCCAAATTAATATAGATAAGGGAGTTGACATCCTTTACAGTATGTTCCTATCACTTTTTCTGCCCTATTAAAAGAAGTGGGGAAAAAGTCAAATTAATATAGATAAGAGAGTTAACATCCTTTAAAGCATGTTCTTATCACTTTTTTCTGCCATTTTAAAAGAAGTGGGGGAAAAGCCAAATTAATATAGATAAGAGAGTTAACATCCTTTAGAGTATGTTCATATCACTTTTTCTGCCCTATTAAAAGAAGTGGGGGAAAAGCCAAATTAATATAGATAAGAGAGTTAACATCCTTTAAAGCATGTTCATATCACTTTTTCTTCCCTATTAAAAGAAGTGGGAAAAAAGCCAAATTAATATAGATAAGAGAGTTAGCATCCTTTAAAGCATGTTCATATAACTTTTTCTGCTTAAAAGAAGTGGGAAAAAAAGCCAAATTAATAAAGATAAGAGAGTTAACATCCTTTAAAGCATGTTCATATCACTTTTTCTCCTTAAAAGAAGTGGAAAAAAAGCCAAATTAATAAAGATAAGAGAGTTAACATCCTTTTAAAGCATGTTCATATCACTTTTTTATGCGCTATATAAGTCTTGTCAAAAGAAGAGAAAGAAGATGTTCAAATCAAATTGAGATAAGAGGGGGAGTGCCAATTAGATTCAGGTAGGGCATTACTTCTTTACATATGACTTTGAAAACGGTAAAGAAAATCTGAGATGAAATCAGATACCGGAGGGTAACGCAATTCGAACTCTTGTGCCGTTATTGCGTTTTTATAGATTCAATATTTTCTTTGCAAGCATACTTTCTATTAAGGGCTTCTGATACAAACTATATCATTCAGTGTAAGTGTCTTCCGTCAAACTAAATTTTATCTTCCAATGAGAAATTATCGGGAAATTGTTTCATTCCTGTTGTATATTTTCCCCCCTACAGATGCCGTATGTGCACACTTAGATACATTGCATCGTGTGAACAATATGGCGTCTTTGTGGGCACACCCCGCATTCGTCATTTCTTGTTTTCTCAGACCAGTTGGCACAGCGAGAAGAAACATGCGCAAGCAATAATTGTTCCCATTGCCTGAATGCATGACTGACCCGCCCACTGCAGATATGCCGACTTCTCAACTTCCCCAGCCTGTCAGCAGTGCCTACACAGCATAGCGGCATAAAATTATGATTGCCTGCTCTTATTCCTTGCAAGTTAACCCTCCTGTTGCCATGGTGATGCGAAACTCTCTATTAACTATTGAAGACGTGCGTATGGTATTTCTTTGGCTAGCCTATCACATAACCATACTGTTTTGAGGTAATTAATACTGGACTGTTACACTATACCCATGTTCCTTCATCCTTTAAGTATTTAATTTTTTTTTTTTTTTTAATATACCGGTGGCCCGGTAGCTCAGTTGGTAGAGCGGCTGACTGCCATGCGAGGTGGCCCGAGTTCGATCCCAGCCGGGCAATGGATTTTTTTTTCGGGGCCCCCAATTCACCCAACAGTGTAAATGGGTAGCTACGTCTTTCTAGCCTTTGCGAAAGTAAAGTCGGCGTGGAATGCAATGGCAAACTACCACATTATGCCGTATGCCTAGTGTAATTAGGGCTCTACCCCTAATTCCCCTATACTCAGTCATGTGTACCGGACTAACTTTACTTTATTTATATATTCTATTTTATCTCCTAAAACGGACTTAAGTACTTCTCTCTGTAAACTCAGTTGAATTGATATGAGTTTATTATTCCATTGAAACAGATGGCTCAATGGTTAGGGCGTCGGCTTAGGATCGAGAGGATCTGGTTTCGATTCCAACGACTACGTGTGGGTTTTCTTTTCCCCTGATGTATAAGCAAGGAAATGTATCCGACCCTATTTGCTTCACTCCACTCAGGTGTTAAATGAGTATCAGATTCTAGGCTTATATTATTGCGCAGAATGACCTGGTTTATGTTACCGTAAGCTACCTAGATATAGGGGGATATTATGTCGTCTGCTAGGGTAGAAAGAATTGTAAAGCACGTTGAAATTGTTCGTAGAACGGTGAAAAACGCTATATAAATACTAATCAAAAATATTGTAGCGTTGTTCAAGTTTAATGTCTTGATTCTTGATCTAGAGGCAGTGTCTAGCAGCAGAGGAATCAACAATAAATAAATAAATAAATATCAAACGCCGTTTTTTATCCAAAATCTTTATTTGTTTACTCTTTTTCTATACATGTCAAGTCGTGGCTTCTTCTCAGGCAGGTTTTCCTAGCTACTGTCTACCGTTGAAACAATGTTACATTCATACAGGTGCAAAGGGGTGCCAGTAGGCGTGTTCCAAATGAAGCTCATCATAATATTATATGAAACATTCTTAACAATAAACACAGGTTATTTCTTTTTCTTTTTATCTTTAGAACATTAGTTTTCGTGGTTTGACAAAATGTATAATATCAATAGATATAAGGTAATTAGACTGTAAATTAAACACGACGGTGATTGATTGATTGATTGATTGATTGATTGATTGAGGACAGAGACAAGACAATGCAAAGGAAAGAACAGAACAAAATGCTGCACCAGTTGGAATCGATGGTTTGGACCTCCGCGAACTGCAAGTCATGTTGGGTCGACGTAGGAACGACTTTAGTTTGAAACTTCCTTTTTTAGGGAAGCAACATGCTAGGGTGGTACTGCGTTGGCTTTTCATGGCAAGGTGGAGGGTGCCGACGCGGAGGTCCCACCATCGATTCCAACTGGTGCAGGAATTTTTTTCTGTTCTTTCCTTTGTCTTGTCTTTTCTATGTCCTCATTGGGTTTTCACGAAAATTTCTGTGTGCTTATTACTGTATTAAAACCCCCAGCCTCTACTTGTTTCTTCTATACTGTGACTGGGTGAGATCATTCGAGTTGTGCTATGGTTTATTTGTAGTAGCACATAAAACGTATCCAAATAGCACCGTCGCTGTGATAACCTGCAAAGTTGAAAGGGGACGTCAAACTCACAAACTAACAAACTAACCAGTGAAGCAACACGATGTATACTGGAAGAGGACAGAATAAGATGGAATTAATTTATTCTCTTGTCAGCTACCACCGATACTGATGATGCCGACAGGTGACTCTAGAAAAAACAACAAAAAGAACAAAAGATTTCCACCTGTTCATATTCAACTTCATATTCTATATTCATAGACACCATCCAACATCCCAAAGTGTCCGATGGGGTTCGCGATAAGATTCAGGAAGCATATCGAGGTTCGTCACTCTTAGTAGAAAATGACACATCTATCGCTCACTCAACATCAAAGAGATTGAGGCCATTCATGCATTGTTCAAAGCGAAGTCGAAATTATCCACCCGAATAGATATTGACCAAATAAAAGGGATGCTTTAAAAGAAAACGAGTGCCCTCTGCTTGCCTGCTATTCTTAAATAAAATTTAAACAATCAGCACAAAATATGAATTTTATAGCTTTATTCTTACAAAATCATATAATCATTTATATAATAAAACTTAGGCCAAAACGTACATAAGTTAGTTCTCAGCCACGACGTAATGGAAACATAGGAAACTTTGCCAGTATCCTCAACATAGCACGTAGGTTTACGGATTTGCATCTTTATTTGGATCAATTATGTAAGAAGAAAAACAATTGTAGGCCTATTAATTTCAATCCTTTGGGGTCCACTGAAATCATTTGCTGCAGACATAGTATTAGGACTATTGAACAAAAGAAACACAGTTTCCGAGATGCGTCGCACTCTTTGGCATCAAAATATATCAGAAGGTTCACTCATTCCGTGTCACTAGGCCGAGGAAGGCTAATACAATTACAGAAAGACAATATTTTCTCTCACTTACAGAGATATAAGAACCCTAATGTGGGAGATCAGAATGCACGTATGAAGCATATAGATCTAGATAGATCTAATGTTAATGAAATCTAAAAAGTCCGAGGACTAGATAGACCTACATATTATAGATCTAGACCTAGATTCTACACTCACAACCCATCGACAATTTTGATGGAGATCTAGATTTCTATATCTGATCTAGATTTTAGATCTAAATCTAGATCTCGCCAGCCTATTAGCATTCGTATGAATGGGTTTTCCAGCTAGTAAATTATAAGAAAAGATAATTTATATAGCGCTTTACTGACTCTCAAGGCGCTTTACAATAAAGCCCATACATTATCAAGATTTAAGAATACATAAGAAAACATGTCAAAACAACCTGCTGTTACATCTGTCAAAGTGGGACAAATCTACGGCAGAATTTATGACATATCAATTTTACCTCCGTTTTCATCACGCTCTTACGTGATGCCTAACAGCCAACAATCTAAAATGCCAAGCGTGGTTCCCTTATTTTTAAATACACGCACAGCCAGGCTAAACATCTGAGAGCATAGAATAACACTATTGGTTGAGCAGGCAGAGTGAGAGTTTTAGACATATATCACACAGACATACACAGACATATATACACACAGACTCACATACCCAGACACACACCATCAAACACAGGTAAATATTTTCGACTAAGCTCCGAACGTCGCTTCGGAACTACTAATGTCGGCTGTAGTATTTATGACGTTACTTTCGACTAAGAAGCGTGGTGCTCCCAAAATCTCGACAACTGATGGCTTGTCACGAGTCGATCATCATCATCCTCACCTCGGAAAACGAGTTCTGCAAGTTCTTTTGTGCCCAAATTGAAGCAAGACGAGATTAAGTAATCTGCTGAAACCATAGTTCAGTTTTCAACTAACTGTCCGTGGATGATTAAAAGAAAAAAATTGTGTTCACTAAATGTTAAACTTATAGGCACATTATTACATAAATAAATTTAAATAACGTTTCCTCTTCAAATCTAGCAAGTGATTGATGGAAATTACTCAGATAAAGAAATATCTTATCTTTTACATCTTTGTATTCCCAAGAAGCTTATCTTTCAACTTTTTGTAATTTAAATTCTTTAACCAAAGAGAACAATTTGCTATAATGTGATGCATTACTCGATTCAGAATTGATAGGTCTTGTCTTAAGTTTTGTAGTCTTATTGCATCATTGCAAATAAACATTAACAAACATAATTACCCCCGCCTCCTAAAGGAAAAAAACAAAACAAAAAAAACAAACAAACAAAAAAAAACCAAAACAACAACAACAACAATAAAGCCAACCAAACGACAACAACAACAACAATAACAAAAACAGACATCACCAAAACAAAACAATAAAAAACCCAAAAAATAAACAAATAAATCCAACCTCCCTTTGAAAAGACGTCTTAGTTTTGTGAAGCAAAATTAACATACATCTGTTAATGAAGATTAAAATCCTCTCCACATAACCTGGTATAGTCAGATTGAGTCAAAAGTACGCTCAACCAAACCTCAAACCCCCAAGAACGCAAGCACTGTAGGAGTAGCAAGTAAACGAAAATGTCAAGCAAAGCTGAATTAATTAAGGTATGCGATATGCTCGCGTAAACCTGGAAATTACGAAAACATTGGAGTGAAAACTACACACCAGATCATTATATCCTATCAACACAAAATAAATGCGACACGTGGAAGACTTGAAAATGTGACAATTGAGATCACGGCAGTATGGCACGAAAAATTTGTCACTCTCTAGCTTCGTGTTACAATGTAATTAATTGATATCTGAGACGCTATTGATTAAATTATTTGGCCTGATTTTCATTACGTCTACCCGATAAAATTAATAACATGCGGCATATTATATGACAAACTATAGAGTACCGAATTCAAATCTAGATTGCCACCTGAATTCCTTTTTCCCTAGCACACTTAAGGTCTCAGCCCAGTGCAATCCGTTTCAGCACAAATAAAGTAAAGATGGCATTCATATAGCGCACGTTCCACGGCCTAGCCATGATCACATCGCTTTACAATGACATTTTTCACCCCTAATCAACATCAACCACAGAACATTTATAACAAGATTTGCAGCCTGTTAGGCGCGATTACATTCTTTTCACACAGAGACAGCGCTGTCTAAACGGC
Source organism: Goniobranchus fidelis (assembly GCA_028565935.1). Taxonomy (NCBI): domain Eukaryota; kingdom Metazoa; phylum Mollusca; class Gastropoda; order Nudibranchia; family Chromodorididae; genus Goniobranchus; species Goniobranchus fidelis. The sequence continues at coordinate 7,493 of JAOWAZ010522784.1, forward strand.
CAGGTACTCATTCACACCTGAGTCGAGAGAGGTAAGCGGAGAAAAGTGCCTTACCTAAGGACACAAAGCCGATGACTTGCGGTTATGAGCCTGACCGCACACTAGCGAGGCTCGAACCCAAGCGGTGACGCACGCTTTGTACTGACCATGATGAAAGTCCCTTGACTCTCGACTCGTGCCGAGATGTGATTATCACTTAGCCACCGACGCTTTCCACCCTATCTCGTATTGTTGTTGGTAGGGCGAGGGACGACTTACTTCAACTCGGATGGAATGAGTTTGCTGAATGCTGCGGCATCCCCACGATGTGCAATGCCATTTTGGATATCGTGTAGTACGGTTGTGGGGGCCTTCCTGGGGCTCTGAAAGTGCATTTTGGATTTTGATACGCCATTTCCCTTCATGAGAGTGTCTTATTCTTCACTGTCATTCTGAACTATGCAGAATAGGAATAAAAGTCACACATGCACATGGCCAAATTGTTAGTAGAGAAAGAATGCGACATAACATTAACTGTAGTTGGGACGCCATGAGGGTCATGGGCTTGGGGAGAGGCCTGACCTGGGATCCTGCAGAGGACCTCGATAGAAATATTTACTAACACTAATCTGCATGCTATGCGACTGAGTGTATGAAGCAATAGCATTCGGATAAAATGAAAACATAAATAGACATCGACCTTACTGACAGTAGATAAGTAAACATTTAAAATACACTAACAAGGGCGGTATGGGTCTGAGGTCAGAAAAAAACGAACTCGGCAGCATGACGCATTGGCCTCGGTTTTACCTGCCACTCTCTTTCTTCACAGACCCCCCCTTTTCCTCAACACCCATCCCACAGTCATGATTTGACTGCAGCACCAAAATTTACCTTTGGGACCGCTCCGATGGCCAATTGGTAGAGTGTCTGCCTCCAAACCTGGAAGTTGTAGGCTCGGACCCCAGTGAAGTCATACCTTTAACTTTAAAATTGGCGATTTAGTATCTGTCAAGCTTGGCGCTCAGCATTATGAGAACAGTTCTAAGACTCGTCGGCCCGGTGTCAGTATACTGTGATTGGGTGAGTCATTTGAGTTGTGCTACACCTTATGGCTCAAGTGTGGCGGCACACAAACATGTCCAAATAGCACCGTCGCTGAGATCATTTTCGATGTTTAAAAAGTGACGTCAGACCCACAAGGTAACTTTCTGACTTTCATCTTACATCTAACATCCTTCTAGAGCCGTCAGACGTCACACAGGGCCCCAACTGTAGATCGCCAACCGTCTCTGTTCTGCACTGCTGTCAAAACTTCTGTCATGTTGGACATTGCCACAGTCCCAGCCTCTCTCATTAAGGTCCTTCTCAGAGTTTCTCTGAGGCGGCCTCTTTTTCTTTTGCCCCGTGTTTCCCAAAGCAGGGCCTGTTTTGCGATCTTCGTGTCCTCTCTTCTGCACAAGCGGCCCACATATTTCCACCTCCGTTTCTTGATGACCTCTGACACTTACGGTTGTCTTGATAGTTGCCTTATTTCTTCGGTGGTCTTAAATTCATCACTTACTGACTACCCAACTTGAATTCCACAAAACTTGGATGTGGACTTGACATGACAAGCCCTCGATACACAATCTTCTGCTGCCTACCAGAAGTTTTAGTTTAGATTAAATTACCAACATGTAAATAATGAATGTGACACATGAGGCTTTCATTGTTATTGTGCTGTCCAATTGCAAAAAAAAAAAAAAGAAGCATGAAAAATATTGCGATTGCTTGGGTTCCTCAGATAACACAAGCTTTATCCCATCATGCTGCAAAACTTCAACGAGCAGATGATGCTTTCCACCATATTATACCATATTATTGGCCTTCTCTAAGATATTTTGTGAACCATTGAAGTTGTTTTCTCTATAAATACATTTTCTTTAACCGATAAAGTAACACGAGTTTCATAGCATCCATGTTTAATGTGTGAGGTCATTGCCTCACCGAAGCTGAATACATTCACGTTGCGTCGTGAATGGAACTCAATAGAAAAGGAGACCCCATCAGTTTTCATTCTACTTCCAAAACATCCTAAATGGTTAATGGCATGAACGTTGAGAAGTGGAAGAGCGGAAAGATGGGCTGGTGGTATAAGTGATGGATTTTAAAGTCAAGCACACCTCGGCACGAGTCGAGAGTCAAGGGACATTGACCAGGATCAGCACAAAGCGTGCGTAACAGCGTGGGTTCGAGCCTCGCTAGTGTGTGGTCAGGCTCTAACCAACAAGTCATCGACGTTGTGTCCTGAGTTAAGGCACTTTACTTCGCTTACCTCACTCCACTCAGGTGTGAATAAGTACCTGGTCGTTAAAACAGCGCTGTCTCTGTCTGAAGAAAATGTATTAGCACTTAAAAGTCTGTAAGACTTATTCTGAATTATGTTCTGTGTTGCTGTTGGTCAGGGGAGTAAAATGTCATTGTAAAGCGCAGTGAGCATGGCTACGCATTGGAATGTGCGCTATATAAATACCATCTTTTCCATCATGGACTTTGATGCATGATGAAGAGCGTGACAGGGACAGGTTTCCGGCACACGGTGGAGACAGAGGCCCTACAAGACAGAGAACATGCCAAGATGACGATGATGACAAAGGAAATGCAACTGGCATACAGTATTACTTCCGAGGTCAAGGAAGACTGACGGATAAGAGGCAAAGACAGGATCGAACCTGAGAGCTGGCCCCTTGCCTGATCAGTCTGTAGCGCTGTCAACGTAACATTTGTCTCTGTTTATGTACGTGCGTCTGTGTGTGTGTGTGTGTGTGTGTGTGTGTGTGATGAGAGAAAGAGAAAAAGACAAATGGAGGAGAGGGAAAGGGAGGGAGAGAGACAGACAGAGAGACAGAGAGAGACAGTGAGAGACAAAGAAAGAGAGAGAAACAGATAGAGACAGAGAGAGACAGAGACAGAGTCACAGAGAGACAGAGAGAGAGAAAGAGCGAGAGAGGGAGAGAGCGAGAAAAAAGGAGAGATGGAGAGGGCGGGAGAAGGAGAGAGAGAGAGAGAGAGAGAGAGAGAGAGAGAGAGAGAGAGAGAGAGAGAGAGAGAGAGAGAGAGAG
>JAOWAZ010522894.1:0-10571 GCA_028565935.1 Goniobranchus fidelis
TTCATCTATGCATAAATAAACCCAAATGGATCAAAAATATAGAAAATAGTTTCAGAAGGCGCATGTCCCCTTAATATAACCATTTACATTAGCTAAGAATGATTAATCCTAGGTTGTTGGGGAATTCAATTTTTTGGCTTCAACATTTTGAAAATCTCTTATCTTTTGCATAAAGTATATATTTCTACAAAAAAATGTAAAGAAATATAGTGCATGCCCCTAAAAAAAAGTTAAAGATCTGATGTGCTTTTGGTTTTTTGTTTTTTTTTTATTTGTTTGTTTGTTTTTCGATTCTCTTTCATCTCTAAGTATTATATAAAATTTACAAATCATAATTATCTAGCAATGCTACTCAAGAATTCAAAATTCAATTTAGGTGCTTTAAAATCAGTCCACTGGAAAGTTGTACTGATTTCAAGCACTAACCTTTTTAAATTTTGATAATGTATAAAAAATTGAAAAAATGTTCAGCAAATATGAAGTTGGCTACGATAGTTAACAAAGGATTGCGACAAAATCATGCCATATAAAAGCCCACTAATTGAATTCATTTATTAAAGAATGCAATTTTGACAAGTTTATTGAAAAGAACTATTCTAGCTTTTTCATAGAAAGATTATCTCACTTGTATATTTTATGTCCGACATCATTTTTAAAATTACAGAATTGGGTGGGCTCCACAGAATTAGCTAAAAGCTTACAGCAACCTGTGTAGGACTGCTGCCGACACTAGAACAGTGTCTCCATCAACAGCTGATAGCTAAAGGCAGAATTTGGTGTCAACAACATACCCTTCATGTCTGCAACTTGCTCCAGCTGATACAAATCCGAACAACACAACAGTTTGTGACAGTCAGGGTAATCCTCATCACACACTATCTGACTCAGGCTCATGAAGCGATTGCTCTGTCGTAACATAAAAACAGAAACCTTTCTAAAGAAGTAATTACAACTTCTCCTAAATTCATAAGTCTTTGTCAGATTTATAAATGAATAAAATAAAACCAAAGAAGAAAATGCTACCTTAAAAAGGATTGTACGGATCTGCTTTATATTTTTAAATATAAACATAACGGTTTACATGTTGTACCTGCCAGATTTAAGTGAAAACGAGCAGCTGTAAAAAAACAAGATATAGCTCTTGAAAGTTCCATGCAATTTTTTTTTTTTTGCCACCCAATGAAGAAAAAAATATTCTGAAAATTTGGGCCACTTCCATAGGAATTCTACATTAAAACTTTATCATACTTTCTTAATAACCACGACTAAATGAATAAAACTTAGCAGTCTTATGTATGTTTTAGTTTAGAATCCAATCTATCTTTAAGATTTGCAATATATGTCAGACTTTAAATCGTAATTGAAAGCATATTGCAAAAAAAGTCGTAAGAGGGCATGAAAAAAGCGTAAATAATGCTGAAATTTTGTATGGTTTCCTTTTATCCTTAAGTTAAAATGTTATATTTGCCCTATGAACATCATTTTATTTAGTGTTTAAATATACAACATTTGTGACCATACATAGACCACAATGAAATGAAATTTAGGAAGCAAACCTGTTCCATTTGCTTCTGGATCGTCTATTGCTTGGTTAAGCGCAGAATCAGTGGCTCTCTAGACGCCCACACTGGTTGTCAAGATTCATTTATAAAGAATAAAAAATGTGTTGAAGGGGACAACCCTATGACAACACAGGCCCAAAAAACGCCTCTTTCGCTGCGTTTACTTGACCTGGCAAATTAGATTCTAGGTGACCATTTTTAGGCCCAGCGCGCACTGCTATATCATTAATATTATTTCTATTATTATCATTATTATTATTATTATTTTAAGTATTATTATTATTATTATTACTATTATAGTTTTTTATGCCTACTGGCTCATAAGCTGTCAAACAGTGTGCAAACTTGTGACTTAATTCTTAATGCAAAACCTACACATATGAAATATATGCGAGCCACTAAGAAGACATAAGATTAATGTACAAAATAGAAGAAAAAAGCGCTAATGTTCCTTTCTTTATTTGGCATTGGGGATGAAAAGTAGCTCCAACTCAGTTGCTCTTATTTACATTTATGTTAAGTGCATGCAGCAAAATTGCATTAAAAAAACAAAAGACAATTGAGCTAGGTTCAGTATGTTCCATATTAATATTAGCAGAGGCTGTGGCCATTCATACCTATCCAGGTCGAAAGTAGATCTGGATTTAGATATCTCTGTTAAGTCAAAGGTCTCCTGCCACAAAGATGCTAAAGTCTAGATTTATACGTCTAGGTCCATATCTTTTTAGGTATTTGCAGCTGACAATTCACTTTTATAGTGTTGAAGCAATGTTACCTTTCTTCTCCTCTCACAGCTCATACACTGATTCGTTTTATGCCCTGAAATAATTGTCAAGATCATCATGTACATTGAAGTGGATTAAGTAGGTCATTGTGCATTATGATTTTTTTTTATTTTTGCACTGTAGCATCTCCATTACAAGAATGGTAAAAGGGTTTTATAAAATGCTATATCATATCATTATCTGTCATATTTGTAGTCTGACATAAAGCCCTAATGACAGGCCTCCTCAGATAAGTTTATCTTTTTTCAGTGTTCACACAGATATATTGAATTTTCCTCCTCCTATCATTACATCTGAGGTCAACCAACCTGTGTTTTTCTCAATATCTTTGGGCCTCTCTATTCCTTCATGAAGCTTCAGTCAAATAATTCATATATACTAGATTCTGTGCCCACCTGATGTCCAGTTGCCTATTTTTACCAGCTTGTCCTTTAACTCAGACAAATTTCCCACGAGGACACTCATGTTCTGCTTTATGAGCTATTGCTGCAGTATCTTATTCAGGAGAACAATGGCTTATCATAAAGTGTGTGCATGTACACATCACATTTCCGTCATAATGAGACAGTTACAATGAGTGTTTAAGATAATTCAAAATGAAACAGGAAGCAAACCAACAAAAATCTTCTCTCACCTTGCCAGCGTTGATTAAATAAGGCAAAACAAGAAAAACTGGATCAACAGGAGTTGTCAAATACATTTGGCCATCTGGGGAAATTGAAAATACGCTTAAAACAAAATTATAATCCTTTCATCTGATAACCTCAAAGTTAACGAATATATGTTACAGTATTTTTTGCGAAAGCACCCTTCGAGTGAAAGCCCTTTTTGCCTGAGTACACCCTATTATGACGAAACCAAATTTTTTTCTATCATAATTGTCCACTCTGAGTGCCAGCTTTCAAAAGTCTTTTGTTGCCTAAGTGCCAAGTAAGTTGGCAAGCTGTCAATCTGAAAAGTTAAGAAAGGTCCAATGAATTTAGATCAAGTAATTATGAACAGTTGCCTAAGAGTTTACAATAGTGTCAATAGGCATCATTCTTGCTCATTTGAGAAATTTTCCCATCTGAGTCAAGGAACAGGTAACAAATGCACAGCCTCCTGTACAGTCCTAAAATTATAGTCCACCATCTGTGACTAAACGTCCAACCAATGAATTTCGTAAATGCGGCAAAAGATGCGGGGCTTAGATTTGGACCTCGATGAACCGACTTGCTCAGCTGTTCAATGACGCGAGTCGGAGACAGGTGGGGCTTAGATTTAGACTTTGATGACCATATTCACCTGTTCAATGACATGAGACGGAAAGAGTTGGGACTTAGATGACCAGACTTGCTCCCCTATTCAATGATGTGAGACGGAGAGAGGTGGAGCTTATATTTGGACTTCGATGACCGGACTTGCTCACCTGTTCAATGACGTGAGACGACATTTGTCTGGTCTTGAACATGAAACACAATGCACTCGCATCCCTCCATTGCGACAAGTTGTCTGGCAGTGGACACAGGGAGTTTGATTTTTTCGACATTGCGGCATGGCTCATAAACTTTAAAAGATTTAAAAACATAAGACCTTCATTCATCCACACATCACAAAGATGTTTCAAGGTGTGCTGCAAACTTCAAAAGGATTTGAAAGCTATGTAAGTTAAAGAAGAATGATCGGTCAGCGGCCATGATGGTCTAAATCTTCCCATGCAGAGCCGTCTACAGAAGAGCTAAAACATGCAGTCTATATGTGAAGATGTTTCACATATAAGCGAGGAAAAGTTCGCATTGACAACTTGGAAGGATTTGACACGTTCATGAAAGAATTTTTGCAATGATAAAACAACCAACAACCGATGCCTTTTCCCCGAAATCACCTTCCCTTAAACATATTGTCTTTCCAAATGAACCAAAAATAGCAGTACACGTGCTGTACCATTACATCATGTGACGTCTTGGCTTGAATGTTTGTGTATGTGTGCTTATGTGTATTGTCATACATGTGTATAGAACTGCAGATATTGTACATAAGAGCGCACACATGCAAATTTTGGAATTATAGTAGTTACCGGCTAATTGGACGGTTGTTGGGAAGCAGCGAAAAAGTCCAATTAGGTGAAACTGAAACGTCCAGTTAGCCGAATGGGGCAGTTGCATCTCTTTAAGATGGTGAGCAGCCGCATCATCCAGTGCTTGTTTTTCACCATGCTCACGTTTGTTGAGATTTCAAATTGTGTCTGGCATCTGGCAGTAAACTGGCTAATCCAGCTGTCAGATGCCTCAAATTCATGCCCCATCTCCTTAGAAAATTACATGGCTTTCTCGTAAGCAATAGCCAATTTAATCTTCCATTCTGTGACAGCTTGGCTTTGAACCAAAGAAACAAGGCAGAGTCCTCCTCTTTAAATGGACGTTTTCGCTTGATATGTCCATTCTCTTTCCTAGCCACTTCTCTCAATTGTTTTTGTTGTTCAGCAATCTTTGCACCTGTTTGTCTACTCTCTTCAAACTTTTTACCAATGGCAGTAAAATTAAGTTTCCCTATGGCTCGTTCTATTTCTTCAATAATAATATTCAGTTTCTTCTCCAAGTTATTGCAAAGGTCAAGACATCTTGTTGATTGTTGGTTAAATTGATGATGCTTGCTGGATGATGACTGATCGAGTGCTAGATTTGAAGTGCTGCATCAGTCCATCAATCAAATCCATTGCGTGACAGTGACAGACATCTCAAAATGAGACTTTAAATTTGGTAAAGTTGGACATACCCTCTGACTTTCACCACAAAGCAAGATTGTTCTTGATTATAAAAAATTAAAAAATAAAGAAAAAGAAATATGCATTCTTTAAACTTATAGACAATCAATTCGTGCACCTATCGAATGTTTAAGATAGAGATGCCCCATCAATCTTCTGAGTCAACATGTAAATGAAAATGAAATAAAATTATCAAAGGGTGACAAATTTAACAAGAGAAGGTTCCCATGACATGTACTGTTAAGTACACACATGAGAGCCTGTTTACTACTAAAAGAAAGAGAGGCATCCTCATTCTTTGTGTCAACATGGATATCGTCGTTGTCATTCTAAAAACGTATAAGTGCAAAATAGTAAATATCAATCATGGAATGCTTAGTTATACGTTTAGAGCGGCAAAATGAGAACGGAATATCTTATACATTTAGAGCACAAAGAATATTGGTGCATTTCTGTCAACCAATTAGATTTCTGACACAAATGAGACGTGTGGCTCTGACAAAGTTCAATTTGGTGCAAAAAAAAAGAAAATCCGAATTTTTGTAGATATACGTTTATAGAACAACACCGACGATATGACTTAATTTTAATGGAATTACCATACTATACAAACAAATTTTTTTGTTCTCTGAGGCCAGGTCTAGGAGGTTAATTTACTATGATGAGTAAAAGGGTTGAGACACCTCAAAGTGGCATTAGGGTAGAAAGAAGATCTAATGACCAGAGACAGTGTCAAAGAATTTGTGAAATGGAAGCGATAGCTATATTAAATATATCTGCAGTTTCCATTTCACAAATTCTTCTTCAACATTTTGAGTAGACCTCTATTGTAACTTTTATTCTTTCAGGCATGGCTTCTTGATTGAAAAAGATACCCCATTAATTAGTTGTCTTTGCAAAACCTAATTACTAGCTCACAAAAATATACCTTTTCTGTCTTTAGGGATAAAGTTAACAGCTAGAGCCCTGAATACAATTTCTCCTTCATTGTCAGATGACAATTCGTTTGAATGAGTTCAAAAAGTGTGAATGTGTGACGAAATTCTTGGTGAAAACAGCTGATTCCTCCTTGAACAAACACCAGGAGCTGTCACCTTCATCTTCTAAGTGTATGACCCGCTTAGGGCATGAATGTATTTGATTAATCAAAATTTTACATCCAAAGTGTAACAGTTAGATGAAGGTGTGTAAATAATAGTTACTCAAAAGAGGAAAGTTTGAACAATGATTAGCTGGGAATGAAAAGCATAAAAAGCAGTTGTGACTGCTTATTGTATGAGAGTATGAAGACGTGACATGCTTCATGATGTTACTTCAACACTCATCAAGTGCCACTGTTCCTAATATTTCTTGAATACCTCCTCAAGAACTTGAATTATGAATTGTTTTCAGTCTCTAGCCAATGTAAGATCAAGATCTAAATTTGTGCTGAATACTTTTGACGTATGCAGATGCTAGATTTACTTTTAACATAACAGAGTCAACATGAAGTTTCACAAGACTTTTTGATGTATTTATGTGTAGCTTTGAAATGTTTTAATTCATTATGGAATCTTAATCAGTGAATGTCAATGATCAAAGCTTTATTTTCACAATATTGTGAGTATTTGCATCTACATAATGAATGTCCATTGAATGAAAACAAACTTCTGTAATTTTGGCTTGCCACCTTTGACCAATCAAGGATATCCTAAGGTTTAAAAAGATGCTTCTTGTTTTAGGTATGAAATCATAATTGTGTTTGTGTTTTATGGATGTGTATTCAAAGCATTTATACACTCACACAGTAAGATTGTCTATGATTGCATCTAGGTAAATTGACTATGTTTGTTTAAGCTTTTACCTCACAACCTTAAATGTATGCTACATTGCAGGAAATTTATGCATGTACAAAAATAAAATCTTATTCTCTCTTTTTCTGATGAACTCTTGATACCAGAAAGAAAAATGCTGAATTCTTTCCTTTATATGTAGCATTACAATTCTATCATTTGTGTGTAGCTTATCAGTATTTTTTTTCTGAATTAAGAAAGTTATACATCTAGTCACAAAGTATTCAAGCAAAAGTATATCGTCGGTGTCGTTCTATAAACGTATATCTACAAACTTTCGGATTTTCATTTTTTCGCACCAAATTAAACCTTACCAGAAGCTACATGTGTACTTTGTGTCAAAAATGAAATTGATTGACAGAAACGCACCAATATTGTTCGTGCTCTAAACCTATAAGATATTCCAGTCTCATTTTGCCGCTCTAAATATATAATTACAAATTCCATGATTCCTATTTGCTGTTTGCACTTATACGTTTATAGAACGACACCGACGATATATAGCATTTAGTGTTCACATAATTCTGTGTGAGATGATCATTTAATTTTTAACTCATTTTGCACTCAAACAAATCTCTGCATTGCTTACCAGGGCTCCTCATGGCACTGATGAAAGATTGATTATGATGCAGACTTTTAATCCAACGATGCATTCATCAAACCGTCATGATGCAGAAAATATAATGCAATGATGCATCGATCACACTGTCATGTTACAGAAGTATAATTCAATTTTGCATTGGTTGTACAGATCAGAAACCTTTGACATTAAAAGTTTTTTTCACTTTGAATAAGTTATTTTCTTGCACATTTCTTTGTCCCTAAGGAATCAAAATTTGATTCGTACAATCAGCATTGTGAAATATTTTCTGATTTCTATTCCATGCAAATGGATGCCATCCTACTTAAAAAAGTGCTCAATGTGCTTGAATGTCATAAAAGTCATAGTTGAAGGTCAGAGAATTACCAGAGAAACTTCACATGAATGTCCTTTCACAATCAGGGATAGTTTGGTATTTAGGTCTAATGACGTCTGTGTGTTTTCATGAGTTTCAAGTTTGTGTGAAGTCCTGTTGAAAGTTGCATGCTTGTCTCATTATTATGAGAAGTGATGAAAAAACTGCTTTAACTTAATTCACATCCTTTTGACCTTTCTTTTTTTTTTCTTTTTTTTCTTTTTTTTTTTTTTTTTTTTTTTTTTTTTTTTTTTTTTTTTGTTTGAATCAAATGTCCTGTATCGGCGTGATCTTAATGTCCATAAGCAGGCTGAAATCATGCCAATTATATGCAGGGATTTGTCTATGCACAAATCTACACATGTACCGACTTGATTGTTGCTTGCATTATTTCATAACACCTGGATGGAATCAGTCCTTCCTTTATTTCAATGCTTTGTATGAAGGTAAGCAAGAAATGGGCTGATAGCTATTTCATTTTCTGATGTCATTCTCTGTACATAAATGAATCTGTGATTGTGAAATTTTGTTCTGTATGGTAACCACAGGCTCATGATTTCTTCTTAGGTATGGAATGAATGTTGAAAGAAGTGACTTTGGAGACGGGTTTTTCTTGTACTGAAAGAGAGGTCGGATATTTGGTCAGCATTATAAAGATGCGTAGGGTTCAGTCCTCAGTGCAATTCAGTTACCTTCTGATAGATTTCTGGTTTTTGTAAATAAGATTTGAAACAGCTTTTATACATCTCAATAAATGGTATAATCACCAAGAAAAGTTGAGGGTGACAAGTTCCATATTCAATAAGCAAATTTAATTTAATTGCAATGTGAGATGTCTTGTCATTTTTGTTCGGTGCCAAAGTAGAATTTACCTTTGAAGACAATTTAAAGTCTCTCACAGAATCAGTAACTAATCCCTAAACAGACAAATTTAGTCAATTATTTTCCAAGAAATCTGAACAAATGTAAAGCAGTATATGGGTCTTTTGTGTACCCTGGTATATCTTTGATATCTGATTTAAGAGCATATTCAATAGGATTGACAATTTTAAAATCGTTTTAAAACCTAGAGTGTTTGTTGCTGCAACATTTTATTTGAGGATGTTTCATTTGTAATTTCAGATCAAACGTCAGAGTAAATCTGCATCACATTCTCATTGACATATTGTAAATAAACTCAACATGTACCACGTTAAAATTAGTAAATCAAACTTTTTAATATGTCATTTGCAAAGGCAAGTCATCTGTCATGTCTGTCAATATTGATATCATCAGCGTGTCATTCATTTGTTGTTTAAAAATGAACAATGTGTTAATACTAATTCAAGAAGATATTTGGGAATCACAACATAGATATAAATCTGGGTAAATTTTGATGCTGTAGGTATGAACTTATGTTTACATTTTACAGGAAATCCAGAAATTAGAAATCCATTCATCATACAATTCATGGTTTTGGTGTGTGATTGAATCAGTGCTTTTACAATTCATTTTCAATTATTCCAAAACAATCTGAAGAATTAAGACTCCTGATTGGTTGATGGATTGCTGAGAAATGTTCTATGTTTTTAGTATGATCAAATTTTTTTTCCCTTCTTAACTCATTCAATGCCAAGGGGGGTTTCCACTTTTGTGCCAGACTATTTAGAAACGAACCTATGCCCAAGGTACTGGTAAGAGATGAGTAGTTATGAGTTGAAGTTCATGAATGAAACCTATACATGTCATTAAATACCACTTTGAAGGGGAATAAATGGAGTTATCGTTCTAAAGCATTAGTCAAAAGTTTCTTGGGAAACACACCCAAAATGAAAATGTGAGGCTAAACCATATCGATGATATCGGCGATGTATCGTCGATTGGCACAAACGCGTAAACCTATTTCGACGATTGGCATTCAGAGTTAAAATTACTGGTTAGTTTGATTAAGTAACTCCTGTGGACAAGGTTTGTCTGACCTGAAATTGTTGGTATTTATTTTAAGTTACATGCATGCTGTTACAAACATCTTCTTTTGTTTTATCCCATCTTCCCAGGGCTTGATGCCATTGTTTATTTGTTGTTTTGAGGGGTGATATTTTGTTTTGATTGTAAATCATCTCTCCATTTAGTTATCATATCGTCCCTATAAGTTTCTGAACGCATAGGTCAGAAACTGGGTCATGACACTTCTGGCTTTATTTGACTGGAATGAGCCTTCTCCCACCTCCTGTATAAATTGTCAATGTCGTTCTCTAAATGTGTACCTGTAATCCCATAGATATTTATAGTAAAAATTTTGGACACTCAGTATGGTCAAGTAAAGCCTAAAAGGTCATGACATGATCAAACTTCTTGAAACTTACAGGGATGATATATTGTTGTGTATTTTGGTATTGATTGTTTGAATTGCCTTTAAGCAACCTCTTTTGCTCATCTGGAAACCTTTTCTTCTTATTCCTGTTATTTGCATTGTTTTTAACTCTAGTCTTTGGTCAAACTTTTTCCATAGGCCTGAAATGAGTGAGTAGATGAAGTGGGTAAACTAAAACACATGCTAAAAGAAAAGTGCCCATCATGACTTGATATTTTTATGTAAATCTTTGTTTAAAAAAAAAATAGAAGAAATTTATGGGGTGGGTGGTGGGGAGTTGGTTTGTTTTGGTGTGTACCTATGTGTTGGTGGTAGGGGGTGGGGGGTGGGGTTAATTCTC
>JAOWAZ010523004.1:0-10566 GCA_028565935.1 Goniobranchus fidelis
ATGCTTTGTCTGGGATCCTGATACCAATAAACAAAGAGAAAATCTTTTTTAAAAATTCGAAAGAGTGCTGCAGGTTTTGTAACAATGATCAAAATTATGCTCCGGGTAATACATCTACAGCTGTGCATAAATTAAAATGGATCCCTCTCAAAGAGCAAAGGGCTAGGAGTAAGTCTACAATTCTCTATAAAGGCATAAAAAATCTAATCAACATACCAATGGATATGTACTAAATCAACAACAATAACATTATTACTAGGCAATACAAAAGGTAAAAAAATGCAATGACAGACCCATATTTACAAATTCTTGAGGCGATTTGGAGTCTATTTGGACACATTTCGAGAAGAAACCCAGCATTGTAGTTATATTTCATGAACACAACCGCTGAAAAGTAAAGAGATAGCTACATACAGTTAAGATAGGAAAATTGTAATAAACATTTATAAGTGGTAAACATTTAGTCTCATTAAGGCAGTAAAATTTTGGGTATGGGGTTTATTATTGATCGGCTATAAAAACAAAAAAAAAAAAGGAAATAATATTGAATATGGATGGGGTGCATCATTGTTTGACTTACTTAAGGCTGTGTCACTTCCTGATCAACAGACAAGGTTGCTTCTACTCTTTGTGATTTTCACTGACGGGATTCTCCATCTGTTTCTTTTCTAGGCCATTGACCTTAGATGTTCTAGGTCCTTCATTGGCTTTAGATCCATGTTATTTTTAAGGTGATATGTCTCTCTTCAGGACAGTAGGCAGTGCTGTTAGCTGTCTTCCCCAAAATCTTCTTCATGCTCTGGTAAAAGAAGCTCTCATTGCTTTATTGGTGGGAATGTTCTCATCTCTTCTAAGGATGTATGAGCAATGAGAGGGTATTGAGTGAGTTTGAAGAAAAAAGGAAGGATTGAGGGAACTGACATTTCATGCTTTGCAATTACTGTGAAACAATTCCCGAGGGAAGTTGCGGTATTCTGTGATGAAAAAATGCTCAAATACCTGCTCACCTACTCTTGATGGCTTGTTGATGTAGCCCTCAGGTGAGTTCATCCCATCCATACTTAATAGATTTCATGTAAGGGAGTTGGTAGTTCAATCCACAACAGAAAATATATAAAATTGTTATTGTTGATTTTAGCAATAAAGTCCTCGAGTTATATAAGTTTCAGCAGGTGGGTGGACAGCCTTGTAGTGGAGGAAAGACAATTTGATGGTCTTGAGCGGAAGTTGTCACCCTTGCTTTAATGCTCTTGGACAGTTTTAAACGATGCCAGTCTCTATGTAAAGATAATTTTACATCACAATTGTTTCACGGCAGCAGTTTGAATGTCTTTTCACCTCACTGGATGATACTTCAGACTGTTAAATAGAAATCAATGTTCGAATTAAAAATAACATGACACAGCAAAACTGAATTTAAAGATACAATTCAAACGAGAAATAGGTGTATTTATTATTAAATTTATTTGAAATCAAGGCGCCGACATTCAGTTGTGCCACCTTAAATTATTGGAGACAAAGCTTTTCAGCACTTATGATGACTGTAACTGGCTTACAGTTTCTTGGAAAGTCTACAAACATTAAGTTATAGTTAGATGTGGATTGAAATGGGCATATGAGAAACATCATCTTGCTGAGAGTACAGTTGAAGGAAATTGGTCTGAATGCGGTTTGGTTGTTGTTGTTTTTTATTTTTGTTGGTTTAATTCTTTGCTCTATTTCAATTGATTATATCATGGACTATCTTACATAAATATCCATACTTTCAATCAATTCTAACAAAATGGATACCTTGGTCAATGGAAATCTAAGTCAGAATATGATTTTGCCATTATTTATAGATATAGGAGGAAAATACAATCTCAAAGCAAAGAGTAACAGCAATACACCTACTTTAAGTTTTGACACGTAGCCTGTATCTGTGAGCTCTGTTCCTCTGATTTTTCTCGTAATATTTCTAAAGTCAATTTGCTCTTTCTAAAATTAATCAAACTGAATCCAAAATAAATATGCAAACAATTGTTAAGAACATAGATTGTATTATAGGCTCCATTCAATAATTGTGGTGATAATGAAAAACACAATGCTATTAAACAAAGCTTGCTCACCTGAAACGTTAGAAAATCCAAAAATTCCAAGTTAAAATTAAAAAAACAAAACTATGAAGGACCTCCCTTTCTGCCAAATCACAGAATGGCACAGTTTGGAAATGATTGTCTGCTATAACAAGATACTTGACTTACTTGACTTATGGCCATGTCGCATCCCAGTTCTCCGAATGTGATGATTTGGCTACTCTGTATCTGTTGTGAGTTTTGAACACTCCCTTCTGTCTTGGGCTATTGAAGCGATGTTATCTAAATCTTCACTTGAATGGAGTTAGAATGGATGGTTAATGAGTACAAGATTTTGAATTAGTATAGTTGAAAGCATTGATAAAGGCCGGCCTCTGAATTTTATTCCACATTGGATGTAATAGGCTGGTTTTGCTTTGCTAGTTGGTATTTCCTTGTCTCTCCCTAGAATGTGTCCTAAGAAATTTCATTTTGCTTCTAGTATTTCTATGGAGAGAGGCTTTTCTTGACATTTCTTATAAAGCACTTTGTTGGTTATTTTGCTGGGATATTTAAGTTCAGGATCTTTTTCAACTGTTTCCAGAGAAATGAGTTAAACTTTTCTTCAGTTTAGTACGTGAATGTAAGATAGATTATATAAAAAGCACAGAAGGTTTTTAATCCCATCTGGGGAATTTTCAGTGGCTGCAATGCAGTAAGTTATAAAAATCAAAACATTCTCAAAATCATCATTATATTGAAGATGTCTAAAAATGATACCTATCTCAAATTTCTTCATATTACTTTATTTCCTTTCTATTAGATTATGAAATTGATTTCAATTGTTTTGTTGAAATGATCACATTACTATTTGCACATTCATAGGTCAAATGATTTATACTTACTTTTTCTTTATTCTGACAATACAACAGGCTTTATTGAGAGACAAATTTTACGCACATGTAACTGATATCATGCAAACATTTTACAAGTATGATGGAAGGCATTGGCAAGTGATATGATTATTGACAATCATAACAAAAATCAATACATTTTTTAGAGATACAGCTCTCCTTTGAGTAAACAACAGCTCACATTCTTCCTGACACAGAAACTTATGAGGGATATCCTGTAGACTCTTCGGATGCCACTCCATGCCTTTTTCAAAGCACCCTGTAACTGGAGTTTGTTTCTGAATGGTTTGCCTCTTGTTGAATTTCTCTTTCCAGTTGATCTACAAAAATTTATGTTGCTTTTAATCTGCACTGAAGCTAAGCTATTTCATGAATGGTAAATTGTTTTGCTGAACAAAGTCCATCATCTGCTTGATGAAAAAGGATGAACATAGTGATGTAAATTTATAAATACAATTGGCAGCTGTGAAACCCGATGCTTAGGCAATAATATAGTGTATGTACACAGCAGAAATGCATTAACTTTCATCCTGTTCTTTGAGATTGTGAAAACTAAGCACCATATGAGCCCTGTATGGATCCATACTTTTATAAACCATCAAAGAAAAACTAAACATGAAACTCATTGGTTACATGTACTTATTATTGTATCCCATACTGACCATTATTGTCTCTTTCTTGTCCATGTAGTCCTGTTCCAGCCAAATTGGCTCAATGAGCCGGAGTTTATCCCGGTTCTATACCATGAAGTGGACTGTTACAGATTTTATCCATCACTGTGAATAGGATGCTAGTCTATAGCAGAGTACTTTTCAAAGCCAGAGCTGTACCCATTTCCACCCGGACCGAGTAAAGCAACAGGGTACATTTTCTTGCTGAAGGAAAAAAATGGAGGTGTCTGTAACGAGACTTGAACCTGATGCCTCTTGGACTCAGAACAGTGCTCTACTACTGAGCTACAGTTTCCTATTATTGTCAATGTACTTGAATGATAAAAGCTTCCCCAAAAATTTTCATACTCGAAATAATAAGTGAAAAACTAGACAAGGGTTCAGTAAGTCCCACACAACCAGCATCCATGTGCAGATCGAGATGAAGTTGTAGTGTCTCCACCATCTCCGTAAAAATACATTGATAATGATAATGGTAAAAACCATTACATTACTTCTACCACTTCTGAAATTTTTTCTCACAGCCTCCTCCCCCTACCTCTCCCTGTTTCCTTTTATTTCTCTGTATCTACTATCCTTCATATGTCCTTCTTCCCCCTCCATTCATTTTTCAACCAAGGCCCACAGTCCGTGATGCTCAGACAAATGGACAGACATGTATCAAACTATTTCCTGTGCACCTTCACAATTTCATCTATGTGAAGCAAATAATACATAATTAAAAAGATATCTTAAATTCATTCTCTAAACACGACTGCAATGAAATTGTTTACAGAAAAACAGAATATTACAAAAAAATTACTTGAATCATAAACTGTAAAACAATCTTGGATAAAAGATTTCTCCAATTCATCATGCACTGCTCATTGCCAGTATGCAGTAAACAGAGGCAGGGCAAAACTGACTCACAGTCATAAAATTTGGTTGACTATCTGTGGAAAAGAAGAAATAATGTCAACATGAAATTGATTTAAAAACTTGAGGGAAAAATAGCCCCATACTGATATTGCAGTAGTATATCTATGGAATAAGAACTTACATGAAACACTCTCTTAGGTAAATCCATTTAGGCCAGATTCAGGCCTCGTCAAACTCATCCAATGAAGAACTTGAAATTGAAATTGATACTGGCACAGGCCTTTTAGGGTTAACTTCACCAAGGCAGTTCACGTTTCTTCTTAAGGTTTAGATCACAACATTGGCTTGGAGTGTGACTAGTGAATTAGCATCTTACCTTTTCAAACACTGTCTAGCCTGGTCTTAAAAGCATTGAGGCTTGATGCACTGACAACAGCCTCTGACATACAGTTCCAAGAAAAAGCCACTCTGACCAAAAAACTGAATTTTCTCATATTGGAGCCAGAGCCTTGTAAACATAGCTGTTTGGAATGTCCCCTTTGATTTTTGCTACCAGTGTGGTCTCTCATTTTTAAGAATCTTTCGACATTCGGATCTTAATTTCCATTCACCACTTTGTAGTTCTCTCTCAAGTCACTTCAATAAAGGAGCCTTTATCGTGTCGTTCGGAGTTTCAGTTTGTTTTTTTTAGCCTCTTGACAAGTTTTCAAGTTTCAAGCTGGGCAGTTGTTTTGTTGCTGTCTTTGGACTGCCTCATGGGCCTTCAGTTACCTGCTTTTGTGAGGGTGCCACACAGAGCTCACATAGTCAAGATGATTCCGATCAGAACATTGTGTTGAATGAATGCTTCCTCATTAAGATGGATAGAAAATCCCACCCGAAAACAGCACCACAGCTCCACATGACATCCACCATTGAAGATCCTTTTGAAGTTCTTTCTCCTATGTCCACACCAACTTGTGAAGGTTGAAGAACTGGTTTCAATAGGAAATCTAAGCTGAATTTGTGAAACACAGTTGCACTTGCACTTGTCAATTTCCTGCAATGGAAGAAAGTAAGAAGCAATGTTTCGTTTTCATTATCTGAATTGTACAATTATGTTTGTATTTCATGCATACAATAAAAAATAGAAATAACTTATCATGAACACAGACAAAGGCATTCCATCTAGAAATAATACAATGGTAATATTGGGGTTCACTCAACATTTAAGAAAGTTCAAAAACTTGGGCCTTTTAGCCAGCTTTCCTATAGATGCAAGAGTTAAGGAAAAGAGTAATATGTAGCCTATGGAGGCAAAACAGTTTTAAAAAAAAGAAAAAAAGGAAAAAAAATAGTAATGTCTAAAAATCTGGATTGAAAAGGAAGAAAACTCCTCATGCAACATAAAACCATACCTGACATCTGTACAACAGTCACAAAAGCATCTTCTGACAGAAACAACACCAAGCAGGAATATATTTCTGGGGTCTCTTCAACTTGAAAAGGATCGCAACCCAATATGGGTGGTTCATGTTGATATGAATTTGAATGTAGCATCTGTGACTGTCACCTGCATAGCCTATCAATAAGTTTTCCCTATTTTCTATACATCAACAAAGAACATACAACATGTTATATTATAATTTTTTTCATTTCCTGCATACTTCAAATCTATCATCACTTAAAGCAACAATAATATAAGAATATAACAGATCTTACATTGATACCCTTATTACAAGAAGGAGATGAAGGTGGATTGGTCATGTCCCACAGATGAAAGATGATGCTAATCAAAAGTTGCTCTCAGATTGACACCTGAAGGAAATATAAGGTGGGGTAGACCTATGCAGACATGGCGGAGGACAGTGGACGAGGAAAGGAGGGGATGGAGCAAGTCCTGGGAATCTCTGAGAGGACTCGCCTCTGATAGAGACAAGTGGATAGCCTTCATTGCAGCCCTACACGCCAAGAGACATCAATGGCATAAGTAAGTATAACAGACCTTCAAAAAAAGGAGACAGTTGACACTAGAAAGAATTGCGTGAAAATGACTACCATTCGCTATAGATGATATTTAGTAGGAAATCAAGATTCGTACAGCTATCAAAAAGGGGACAGCGAGAAATTTATTAACCTTTTAAAGTCTATCATTGTTCACTAGGCATTAAGTGTAATATTTCAGGAGTAGGTAATTGGCATTTCAGAAAGATTTCAAAACTCTGGCAAACTGCCAATGCAAAGCAGATCAATGTTGTGAAGGCCATAATTAATGCAGATAATCAAGTACCTTTTAGGGTGATAGCCAAATGAAAGGAGATCTGTTTGTGATCGGTACATTGCATCGTTCATTATTATCTGAGACTCCGGAAATCAATTGATTGCAGGTTTCCCCATGTTTTGACAGATGAAAATAAGACTGAGATTACAACATAACTGCAATTCCTAGAAAAATACCACAATTATGACAGTGGGCTAGGTGAAATTGTTATATGTGATGAAATTGCTTAAGTCATTTTTACATATTTTGATTTACTCAACAACAAAAAAACGTGTACTGTTTAATTCATTGTCTTTGGTTTGGCACATTTGATTATTTCTAATAAGTCCTTTATGTAATAACCAATTCCATTAAAAGTCATGGCAAAATGAAGGAATCAATGTCTCTTATTTGGGCATTTCATTAGCCAAAAAATGCCCTTAAAAGACTTTGGCAATTATGAACGTGATGCATTTATGAGCCAGACACCCATCAACAGAATGAGGGCTTGATGAAAGAAAGGGTTAGAACAAGCATGACTCACAATGTAAAAAAAAGTCCATGCAAAAGGTCATGTATACTTTAGTTTTAAGCCAAGCCATATGAAACAAGTCAATAATGACTTCTGCATGAAAAATACTTGCACTAACCTGATTGGCTGACATAAGCACTTCCATCAAGGTGTCACCGGAGTCCTCTGACTGGGCTGCCTTCGGGATGATGTCTGGTAACTCTCTCCATTGATGTCTGTAAACTCTACAGTTGATGTCTGTAAGACTGTGTGCTTTTGGCGTTGTCTGTTCAGCTTGTCCTGGTTATTCAATTTGATAATTTTTTCAAATCCTGCCTCACTACTGTGATCATACATGTTCTTGACAAGTTGCTTTCATCTGAAGACAACTTACTGACCTCCGTTTGCGATGTCAACAGATAACTCAGCTTTGGCCATTTCTATGGTCTCTCTTGTGAGAGTAAACCATCTCCTTTTGTCTTGTGCTCTGAATCTTATCTGTTTAAGATTGGTCTCTGATTCGAACTTTATGTTTTGTCCTGGGCTCTTTTTCAGGCCGTTGTTAAGTGTGATTGGCGATCTGGGAAATATGTCACGGCTTATATTTGCAGGGATTTTTGGATTTCTTCTCAAAATGTGTCTGCGAAGTTTCCATCATGCTTCAGTATTTGGATCGATAAAGGTATTTCACCAATTATTATTGGAGAGATTTGTTCCTAATTCTTGTTGGGTAGTGTATGTCCTTAACTTGTCATAGCTGGAATCTATTAAAGGCATCATTCAGGTTTTCCTTTGTTTTTGTCAATGCCCAAGTATCGTAGTTGAAGAGAAGGAAAGACTTAACGAGGACTTCGTATAGTTTGAGTCTGGATTTCTGTTTTGTTTTCTCACCTCAGCTCCATAAGTTTGGCAAATTTAATCAGTGCAATGTTCAACAATTCGGTGTTTTATATCTTTTTTTGTAGATTTATGCTTGAAGATGCCTGAGCATTGTGGTTCAACCTTGAAATATGTCCAAATAATCTTCCCTAGGAGAATATATCAAAGAGATGAACAAATAATACAGGAATGTCACTCAGTGTCTAACCGGTTTTCTTGAAATGGTACAAAGCAGGTCTTGTGAATTGGGTAGTCAGATTTCGTCTGTTGATGTGAAAGCAGAGTAGCCATTACTTGAACAGTAAATGGACAACAGACATAATAGTTTCTGTACTACCTAATTGCTCTTTGCCTTCATACTTATTTCTCCTCAAATGCCAGCATTTTTTCTCTATAATTGTACCCCTAAATGCCTTTGTGATAATCCAGATTTTGCATCTGAAATGTCTCAGAAGCAACTACAGTGGTAATCTCCCAATCACCAAAAAACTATTTGTAGTTTGTGCCATTTCTTTGCTTACTTTTTTTTTATCATTCAGTAATAAGGCTAATTTACTGATGTCAATCTACCCAAATTCAGAGTAATTGTCTTTCATAATCCTTTTTATGTTCTGCAATAAAAGATTACCAGTATTATCTTACCACCTTCGTTCCACATGGCCTTACTTTCATTACTTCAATGGTTTGTCACAAAGCAGGAAACATGGAGCAGTCTTCCAAACTCTGACATGCATCATCTCCTCAAAAACACAATTTTTATCCAATTACTTCCATGTTTTTACACTGAAGTGCTGCTGCAGCTGCCAGTTTCCCAGGGATTCACGAGTATTCCAAATTCCTTGCTTTTTGGATATATGTCTTGTTCATGAGTCCCAGCCTCTTTGTCTTTGATTTGACCTTGATGAAGGAAAGTAAATAAAAATCTAATGCAGTACTGGTTTATGTTTTAAGAAAAATACACACACATAATGGGTGAAAAATTGTGAAACAAGTGTGAATACAATACATATACCTCATGACTGATGTTGCGGCCCTTTTGAGGAAACTGCCAGAGTCTGTGTCCATGTTCTTCTTTCCAGCTTTTCCAGATTGTATTCCTGAAATCACTTTGCTCTATCTGAAAACAGGGATATTTAGAGTCCATTTTAAATATGCAAACAATTTTTGAGAACTAGATATCATAGATCTCATTGGATACTTATGAGATGGAAAAAAAATTGACATCTCACCTTGAAGCTTCCTCATCAGAAGATGACAGGCTCTCTTGTCCTCTTAACTCATGTCACTTGGTCGCACAGTTCTTTGGTGAATGTGACCGTGGATATTGAATGTACTGGTTTTCTTCTCCCTGCTCTCATCATCTTAGAGAAATTTGCAGAGGCTAAATTCGTAATGCAGTAAAAAATAGATAGGATAGTAATTTTGTATTAGTGAGAGATAGGAGTGAAAATGTTTTAACTGTTAATCAATTCAAAATTGAAATATTGACAGGTTTCTTAGGTGCGACAAAAAAGAGACTCTAAACTAACTTTTTTTTTTCTTTTTCAATAAGATTTGGGGACTTTCATTGTTTCGTTGTCTCATTCTTTTTGCCTTGAAAATTCTAAGTTTGTAGGTAAAAGCCTGACACTAGGACCAAATTAGCTCTCTACTGGTACAAGAGAATCAACAAAATTCAAATGGCTAAATGTGGCATTGATCTTTACGAGTTTGCTTACATGCTTACCTCCTTCCTGTGCTCTGTACATCACATAGGGCCTCAATATTTTTCGTCATCTGTCTCTGTTTTGTGCCGCTTTCATCATTGCCTCCATCAATTGAATGCCCTTTTCTTTAACCTCTCTAGGTATTGCTCTTTTTAAGGTCTCTTTAGGATGCCCTCGCTTCCTCCTGCCTTTCACCTCCGTGATCTTTGTGTCTTCCAGTCTACATAATATGGCCCCCATATCTCCGCCTCCTTGATCAAAATATTTTTTATATTTGTATCTGCCCAACCTTTTCTCTTATTTCTTCATTGGTCTTATACTCATTCCATTTTATGTTCATAATTTTTCTTAAACATTTGCATTCAATGGAGTCCACTTTTCTTTCAATCTCTTTAATAATTTTCCAGCTCTCTGCTCCGTATGTTAGTACTGACAGTACTTTGATGGTGTGGTGCTTTAGCAATGCAACTGGTCTTTTAAATACTTTTCAGGAGACAACAAAACTATTTTCTCTCGAGCTGTGAGCGAGCTATCATAAAATTTTAAATACACGAGCTTACCAACATGGATTGTTATGTCTTGATGATCATCCTAATTGAAACCTAAATTACAATTCAATTACATAATTACACTCATTAAGGTAAGTGTATGTCTCTCAATCTGTCTGGTTGTCTGTGTGTGTCTGTGTGTGTGTGTGTGTCTGTCTGTCTGTCTGTCTGTCTGTCTGTCTGTCT
>JAOWAZ010523115.1:0-10566 GCA_028565935.1 Goniobranchus fidelis
GTAGATGAAGCAATGGTTTAGACAAGTGTCTGTGTCCCGTGTAGATGAAGCAATGGTTTAGACAAGTGTCTGTGTCCCGTGTAGATGAAGCAATGGTTTAGACAAGTGTCTGTGTCCCGTGTAGATGAAGCAATGGTTTAGACAAGTGTCTGTGTCCCGTGTAGATGAAGCAATGGTTTAGACAAGTGTCTGTGTCCGTGTAGATGAAGCATTGGTTTAGACATGGTGTCGGTGTCCCGTGTAGATGAAGCAATGGTTTAGACAAGTGTCTGTGTCCCGTTGCTCAATAACCACCTTGCCCAGGCACAGTCAGCATTTGCTTTTACCTTGTACGCTGGGGCTTGTGCTTTGATGTGATTGACCAGATGACAAAGGTGTTAAGGGACTAGGGTAGCAATTACTATGTTTGCATTTATGAGCGGCTTGAGTTTCTGGGGATTGTGAAATGCCAAAGGCTAGTCTAGATGCGCTGTATTGCTTGTTAATTATTTATTTTTTATTGTCTTGTTACCTGCTCATTGAAATTACCAAACAAAGTTGTGGCCTGGGATACGGGTTTTAAGAGGGTGTTTTATATTTTAAAACATTCTGTTTCATAAAAACAGCGGGTTACTAGGGGAAGCAGGTTATTAGGAGGCAAGTTATTAGACCATAACAACTGTATTAATCATTAGGAATGCTAGCGCAAGTCAGTATGAATTGAACCCGATCTTTTGTTTTATGCCAAGAGTAATAAAATTACTCCAGGATCATTCTTCAAGCCTCTTGATTCTTTCATCACAGCAAGGTAATTGATAGATCCATGAACTGGACAGACATAAGACAGACACATATTTCTTTGATTTACTTGTTTTATTTAGTAACAATGGAAAGGCTTTGTATTTTTATTAACACGCAAATGAAATACATCATGACACAGCCATTCAAGACAATTCAGCAAACACACCATTCCTTGACATTCTTAGAATATAGAACAAATGCTTACCCATTTTCATGTTTTTATGATCCTTTGGAATCCAATAAAGAATGTCTGAAATCCTAAGCTATCTTTAGAAGTAAATTCCCCGCATTTTATTGGTTAAGTGAATAGAATCACTGATAATGTTAGACAATCATGAAATAAGTTAACATACGAAATAAAATCTACAAAAAAATGTATATAACTTCCATTTTAAATCAATTATTGACTTAGAATTTCATTCAAAGCTCAGGTCTTTGTGAAATCTATAAGAGATATAAATCATGAACGTATTATGTATATATCACAATGTTTAAAATGAATATAAATGAATCTTAAGTGGAAGATGATGCCATATTGATAACTTATCTCTAGTAACAAAACCAACAACACTGTCCATAAAATGATAAACTGTCTTCCCTCTAATTTTGTACTGGAATAGTTGTACACCCCAAAAACAAAACTTGCCTGACAAACAAAAGGGAAGGAAGGAAAAAAACAACAACAACCCAACACTATCAAGAGATAAATGGAAGAAAGGGCTATAGAACCTTCTGTATTTTAAACACTTCTCTGCATCCAGTAATACATAGTGATCATTCTTTGCCCCATGCTACATTGTAACTTTGTACATTCTCTCTCAAATGGGATGATAAATGACAAATATTCACTCAAACAATTGGATGCCATTCTTTCAACTCTATGACTCTGCTGGTTCAGGCTTGGGTTGGTCTTTGTTCCAATTTTCTAGACCCTTTGGAAGACTGGTGTCTTCTTCAAAAGATCCTGTGAACAAAAAGCAAAAAGTTTTTGTAACAATATGGTAAAAATTTGTGATTACATATTTTTATTTACAACTGGTCAACTGTCACCTGTCAGCATCATCGGGGCTGAAGTTAGCTGCCACACTTGATGTTCTTGCAACTTAACTCCAGCTCTCTCTGTTTCTACTTTTCCAGACTATTTTGCCCTTCTTCAGTCCGCTGATCTTCGTCTCTGTTTCTGTTTTCCAGCACTATTTTGCTCATCTTCAATCCGCTGATCAGCGTCTCTGTTTCTACTTTTCCTGACTATTTTGCCCTTCTTCAGTCCGCTGATCTTCGTCCCTGTTTCTGTTTCCCAGGACTATTTTGCTCATCTTCAATCCGCTGATCTTCGTCTCTGTTTCTGTTTTCCAGGACTATTTTGCTCATCTTCATTCCGCTGATCTTCGTCTCTGTTTCTGCTTTTCCAGACTATTTTGCTCATCTTTAGTCCACTGATCATCATCTCTGTTTCTGATTTTCCGGCTATTTCGTCCATCTTCAGTCCGCTGATATCTGTGATGTGATGTTGGCAGTGAAGGTTCTTCTTGGAGTGTCTATTTTTCCTTGCAGTACTGATGCCATGAGAGCAGTTTTTCCATTTCTAACTGCATGGCCAATGTACTTTAGCTTCCTTTAATTTATGTTTGAAGAAGCTGACAAGTTGTTGCAAGTTCCACAGTATACTATTTTTTTCTTTTCTCAGTCCATTCTTACCTCAGGAGTCTTTTGTAGGATCAAATTTCTGCTGCCTCTATTTTGTCCTTACCAGCTTTCTTTAGGGTCCAAGCCTTGCAGCCGTAGATCATAACTGGCCATATCAAGCATTTGAGTAGTTTCATTTTTAGTGCAATTGGCATGCCCCGGTCTTTCCATATAATCTTGAGCTGTATCATTTTCTGTTTCACCATTGCAATTCTTGTTCTTAGATCTTTTGAGCAGGAGCCATCTTGGGTTTTGATTGATCCAAGATATATGAACTCTGCAACGTTATTGAGAGGTATTCTGTTGATTTTTATTTCTTGCATTTCTTGATTTTTTGATTCTCCAATATGCATCACCTTTGTCTTTTTTGCATCTAAATTTAACCCTGCTGTTTTTCCTGCCTCATCTATTCTGAATAGAATTCTTTCATACTAGTCAGGTTGTCTGCCAACAGAGCTGTGTCATCAGCATAGCGCAAATTTGTGATGTTTTGGCCACCAATTTTCACAACCCTACCATTTCTGTCTTCCTCTCTCATGATCTGTTCAGTGTAAATGTTGAAGAGATAAGACAAAAGTATGCAGCCCTGCCTCATTCCCTTCTCTATTCCAAAATATTCACAGTGATTGTTGTTCCAGCAAATAGTTGCTTTCTAATCTATGTACAAGGAAGCTGAGAGTACTATTAGGTGTCTGGGAAATCCCATTTTTTCCATGGTGTTACACAAATCGGAGTGGATAACACTGTCAAAAGCGTTAATGTAGTCAATAAAAGTGATAAAGGCATTTCTCCACTGTTTCTGACCTTTTCAATCAATATTTACAGGATGATTAGCATGTCTGCTGCGCCTGTGTTTGATCTGTATCCAGCCTAGCACTCAGAAATCTCTCGCTTAATCTTTGGTTTTATTCTGTTAAGCAGTATTACGAGTAGTACCTTGCAAGGGTGACTGATGACGGCATTGGTTCTGTGATTACCACAGTCTTTGCCATTACCATTCTTGTGTAGCATTACAAATTCTTGTAGCTTCCAGTCTGTTGGCCAACTGCATAAGTTCCTGATCCAGCACCACGGACATTGAATTGCTTTGATTCCTGCTTGCCCGGTGTGCTTGAACAGTTCTCCAGGGTGTTGTCTTGTCCAGGGAATTTGCCTCTATTCAGTTGCTTTATGGGAACCATAATCTTATAGCCCCCTCTCACGTATGTATTTCGCACGGGTTTAGACCTCTGTACTTGAAAACCCCAGTAAAAGCATGCATGGATTGACGATATCCTGGCGCCAGCTAAGTGTCACTGCTTTATTTAATTGAAGAAATGGAACAAATGTACACATGCACTAAACACAGCCTTGCCCCTACACACTAATTCAAGTTTCAGTTTCTCTTCACTAGGCCTACTGCCTGCAATATCGTCTCTTGAACTGCACCTCTTGCTGTTGTACTGTTATCTATATCATCATTCTGCAAAAAATTATGTTTGTGTGCTTTGATTTTTTTTTTTTTTTAAATATCCTTAAATGGACATGTTCTTCTTTTCTTCTGTAGCTTTATCCTTATCCTAGAATAGACATTGGCAACACAGTTGTGGATAGTCTAGAAAAGACTGGGGGCGGGGAGGGGAGAGGGGAGATTTATAGTTTCTCTCTCTCTCTCTTTCTCTCTTCTCTCTCTCTAATGCTAAAAATACCACCTCGGCAACGCCATGGGCTATCCATTAGTTGGCTAGTATAATTTGTGTAAAGCATTACATTACAGAGGCAGCCAATGCAATTACCTGAAGGGCCAGCTATACTAAGCCTTTATCTAGGGTCACTGCTAAAATCAATCAGTCTCTTCTCAAGAAAACATACACACATACACACGCAGTCACCTGAACACAAGTCTAAAAATTTACAATATATCACAGAAGTTGACTAGGCCCCTTGGAAATGTAAAGTTTCACTTACAGTTCATTTCAACAAATTTCCTTGGTCCCATGGCGTTAAAATTAAAACATACACCACTGTATTTGTGCAAGTGCACTTGCCATAATGTTTGTCTGTCAAAAATTGGATACAAACAATATGTGCAT
The DNA here is from genome assembly GCA_028565935.1 of Goniobranchus fidelis. Lineage (NCBI taxonomy): Eukaryota > Metazoa > Mollusca > Gastropoda > Nudibranchia > Chromodorididae > Goniobranchus > Goniobranchus fidelis. The sequence continues at coordinate 4,539 of JAOWAZ010523115.1, forward strand.
TGACAATTCCCCTCCCTGTTTTTTCTCAATAAGTTTACAAAACTTTGTAATTTCTTGTTTTAAAAATTTCATGCTTGAAGGGGTAGAGGGTGGGGATGAAGAGGTACATCCTTTGTCAGAATCTCACTGAGCTACATCAAACGGAAAATTACCTGTTCCAGCGACAAATTCTTCATATGTAGATTTTTCAGCAAAAGGTCTGTCCCCAAGAAGCTCCACCATATCGGTCTTATCTAGTTTTTCTTTCTCCAGTAGCCTGAGAGCAACCTATGATGTAAAGAAAAAAAATTCTTGCACTAAGATCCATGATGAGGAAAAGATCTTTAGTGTACATTTTAACCCAATTAATCATCTATTTGGTAGCATTCTGTTCTGTGTAAATGCTGAAGAGATACGGCAAAAGCATGCAGCCCTGCCTCAATCCCTTCTCTATACCAAAATATTCGCAGTGATTGTTGTTCCAACAAATAGTTGCTTTCTGATCTGTATACAATTAAGCCGAGAGTTCTATAAGGTGTCTGGGAAATCCCATTTTTCCATGGTGTTAAACAAATCGGAGTGGATAACACTGTCAAAGGCCTTAATGTAGTCAATAAAAGGGATAAAGGCATTTCTGGTGCACTGCTAAATTTGTAATTTAATTCAGGTCTCGGCAAACAAAAAAAAAACAAACAAAGATTAGAAAGAGCAGAAATTGAGGACAAAAAAGTCCTTTCAAGCTGGAGTTTATCCTGATTCCTATAGCATGTAGTGGACAGTGAAAGATTTTATCCCTCCCTCTCTGAATAGGAAGCTAGACTATTATAGAGTACTTTTCCAGCCAAGGCTGTATCCATTTCCACCTAGATGGAGTGAAACAACAAGGGTAAGTTTTATTACTTCAGGAAAATGCATGTACCCATAGCGAGATTCAAACCTGATCCCTCTAGGAGTTCAGGCCTAAGCCATGCGACTGAGCTACATCTCCCCCAAGGAATAAAGAATAACCAGATTTAAAACAACCAGGTCTGACAGGAAATCATAAGTCTTGCATTCTAAAGAATGAAATTCAATTGTGATGGGCTGGAGAAAAATAATGAATACATCCAGGAAATTACATAAATCCAAGCAATCAATGCATTTTGCATAGTCTTCCGCTTATCAAAATTTTGTTAAGTTGACGAAATTTCTGTCGAGAGGATCAAGTTTTCCTTCAAAAAGTTGTATTCACTTAAATCATTGTTAACTGCTAAAATTACAATTCTCAACCATTTACAAGACTATTTCATCAACTGCTAACAACCACTCTTACCTTCTCCACTTCAGATTTATATTTGTTGAGTAAGTCAAGAGTTCGTTTGTAAGCATGATTGACAATCTGGCGCACTTCTTCATCAATCATTTGGGCAGTTGCTTCACTGTATGGCTTGGTAAAGGCCATCTCACCCTGCTGGTTCATGTCAAAAGAAAGCTGTCCGACTTTCTCATTCATACCAAACATTACAACCTGCATTGTTTTGATCCAAATATGAAAAAGAATTTTATAGGTAATCATCTCTGCACTATCAATATGGTCATGATGAATATATTCACAATGTATTACCATGGCCCAAAACAAAATTGTGGCATTAAATGAATACAATTTTAGTGCAAAGACAAGCTTATTATCAGGCCTCCTGTACATATAACATTAACATGACATTAGCAGTAACAATAAAAATTATAGGTGTCTCCATACAGCCAAAATAATGATGATAAATTCTGCAGTAATATCTTAATTACAATGGTGTGCATCATATCAGCTCTTAGTGCTTTACAATGGTCAAACAAAATTACATTACAAGCACAAGGTTCATCAGATGAATCATAATAAAGTTTACAATGTTTGAAACTTCAGTGGTCCTTAAAACATCTAAATCAAAAGACCGCTCTAAATTGAGCGACTGGAAAATGAAAACGTTCATCTGCTTATTTACTGAAGATTTCTGAAAGCAGTAAATTTTCTTATCACTGTTAACAGGTTAACATAATAGCCTTAAGTGAGAAGTCTATCAGATCTGACTAACACCCTCCTTGTGATTTTGTGCCTTACATTTTCACCTATGCATTATGATCATGCCACAAAATGTAACAGCTGAAAATTTTTGTTTTCTACAAATGTTTAAAGAACAACATTGTAATGCTAACTCTTTGTAGAATGAATGTACATGTTTGTTTTGTTTTTTTAACCAAACTGTAAGTTACAGACTTGTAGCCAACTTCAAATGCAAAAGTAGGGCCCCCATTCCCCACATTGTTCTTACAAACACCACATTTGGAAGATGTATTTCAAATGTTTTAAGGAAATCAAACTTCAGTTTGAGAATATATTGAAAATGTCAGTGTTTATTTGACTTACGTGTCATGATGTCTGATCTGTAGTCAAGTTGTTCAACTAGTAACTGCAAGGTTCTGAGTCTGAAACCCGGCCGCTGGTGGCACTGTTTAGCCCTTGAGAAAGGCTATTAACACACATTTTCCTCAACCAACTCAGGTGTTATTAGGCACCAGACCATAGGCAAAGGAGGATCTTGTCTTGCAAAATGGCTGCATCTCTGTACGCTACACATGGTAAGTGGTTGGAAAAGGCCTGTCAGGGAGTACTTCTACAGCACTTTAAGCACATAGTGAATTAAGCACCATATAAAAGCTCTAATTTCTAGTCCTGTCACAATTTTATATCGTAAAAGCAACAGTTGGCCTGCAAGCATAAATGCCTCTGAGAAAAAAAAAACAAAACAAAAAGTAAAAGTAGACAACCGTTGTCAATCATAAAAACAGTACCTGAGAATAAGCAGTCTGAGTCACCTTCCTCAAGTCATCCTGAGCCCCTGTCGTGATTCGACCAAAAAAGATCTGTTCTGATACTCTCCCTCCCAACATCATACACATCCTGTCCAGCAACTGAGTTGGGAAAAGTTTAAGATGAAATAAAAGATGAAATTCATGCAAGCTGAAATTCTGTTATAGATCCTAATTATATTGTAAAGTACAAGCAGATAACCCAAATAGACAGACAAAGTTTACTTCACTGCTAAAATATGTAAATGATGATTTTAGAATATACAGTCAAGGGAAAATTACTCGCAGCTTTCATTGCTTCCATTTGTTTTATCCTTTCAGAAAAAAGTTCTCTCTTAATTTAACTGTCTGTTCATAAGTTAAACTGTCTGTTGAGGTTTTATGCCTACAAATTGACCAATATGCCAATTCAAATAAATAGTTATGACAAATAAAGAAAAAGCTTATGCAGAACCAATGGGTTCTACTTAATGCCCCACATTAGACAGCCCTCACAGCCCCAGAAGTGCAAGGTTTGAGAGCTTACACAAACTGATGTAGTAATAACAAGATGTAGTAAGCCTAGTCGGCCCATTTAAAAAACAGATGTGACTAGTAGTACTGGTAATCAGTTCTTTGAATTGTGTATCAGATAATCAATGACAAATACCAGTTCTGGTGAAATAAACCATGATTTTTCTTTGAGACACTTTAAAAAAAATTTGGCAATTTTGAAGCTAGAATCTCTAGAGGAGCGAAATGTCAATGTATGAAAAATGGTGTAATGACAAAAGCTGTCATACAGTTGGATATTCTAACTCAAAGATGAAGTTAATGGCAAGACCAAATTTCGCTACAGGGATAAAAGCTATCCAACAATGGACATTGGTTTCATTGATTTAAACAAAAAAAAATTTAGTGTCACAATTTCATCGCTTAACTAAATTTCTAGTAGGCCTATTCTTATCTAACACTATGTGCATTTGAATACAAAATCTCTCTCTCTCTCTATTTTTCACTCCATAATGTCGTGCCTTTTTTAAAAATTGAATTTCCTGTTTCCCCAGATAGAATCTAGATCTCATAAAATGTCCATGCCGTTTCAGTCCTATCTCCCTACCTCTTTTCTTGACATTTATCTTATCATATATCACTCCAGGTATATCTCTCCATTTCGCCAAGGCTGCACTTTCTCTTACTCTTACTGTTGCTTCTACCCACCTCGTTTCATTGAGGGTGTGACCCCCAGATACTTGAATCTGTCTACCTGCCTTAGGTTCATACCTCGGTTATCCATAATATTGATTTCTGCTCCCCTTTTATTGCTGGCTATCAATTCTGTTTTTCCTGTGTTGACCTTCAGTCCTTTACCTTCCAGCCATCTCTGTATTTCCTCTTTATTTTCTCTTACCACTGTCAGGTGACCTGCAAACGGTAGTATCCCACGGCAGCCCTCTTCTAAACTCTTCACTAATGATGGCCAGTATGACTTTGAACAGGAAAGGGCTTAGCCCTGATCTTTGGTGCGAACCACTTTATCACAGACAATCTTCCAAACTAGCTGTATAGACTAATATGAGCAAAAGGGTTAATTAGATGAGCACATAAATCTAGTCATTAACACTTTAACAAATGCATTCACCTGCTCCTGGGTATACAAATACTGCTCTTTGGGTAAGTACTGTGCATAGCCAAGTCCTTTACCTCGAGGAATAATAGACACCTGTGAGAGAATAAAATCAGATTTTAAAAAATGAGAATGTTCATGGCACAAAAAGCAAATTAATCTTATCAAATACAATGTGTAACACATACATCTTTCTACTCTTGAACATCTTGATAAGACCTCTAAAGACCTACTTTATCTTTTTATTTATAATCTTTATTCATCCTTTAAAAGTTATTTGTTCCACAGACTTACTTAAATTAAAATTAAAGACTTATCTAAAATGAATATTATATTATAAAATTGAATTAAAAACAGGAAACTAATTAACACCATGTCCTGGCATAATTTTGTCCATCCATTATTCATACATTGTTGTTTATTTTCTAGAAAATGTACAAGACAGTTCCTAAAATACCTTAGAAGGAGTAGAACTAAGAAGGAAACCTTCATCAGTATTTGCATACTTTTTTCTTCATATAAATGTGACAAGAGTTGATACAACAAGGTACAGGGAGAAAAACATAATAACACAACATACTTAATACAATGAATACAAAATGTACATTATAAAAAAAAAATAAAAACAGACAAAAAAAACAAACCAACAACAAAAACATCCCAAACAAAAACAAGCCTACCATATCAAATGAAGATCTTCAAACATCACCTCTTCCATAAATCATCATTGATTGAGGAACAATAATGGATCCTTTATGGTCACCTAATGTGACGATTAAAAGATTTTCAAGCTACATACAAAATAGGAAGAACATGGAGTTGAAATCAAAGTAAAGTAATAACTTAATGCTGGCATACTTTGACTCAAAGCAATGCTGAGTTCAACTGAACCTTGGATATCTGAAATCAACTTTTCTTTTTCGTATTTAAAAAAAAAAAAAAAGAAGCTTCCAGTGAGAAGTATGATGATTGGATTTTATATCAGATTATTCTTATTCTTATAAAACTGAGACCCATTGTACAGCACCAGCGCTCACAAATAGTAAGCTGTCTTGTTTGTTTATGCAACGGCGCATTTGTATACACTTGCTGCAAAAGCCCTAAATAGTTCACAAACCCTGAAGTCTTAACCTCCAAGATTTTGCTGGAGAACTGGCCAGCAAGCTTGGGATTATTATAAAGAGCCCAAAGCCGAGCAGCATGGTATGGTTGTCATTTTAAAAATGTTTGTTGAGAACAAAGTCGTTGCCTTGAAACAAGAACACTTGTGCCAAACTATTCCCCAGCTGGCATCTAGCATTTACCTTAAACAAGGTGTCCTTGGCTCAGAGAGTTGTGAAAGAAGAAATAAACTGAAGGAAACAATAGCAGAATAACAATTGCCAACTCTTTCTTCTCTTTCCACCTATTTTGGGTCATTTTACATATGTACAGCTTTACAAGTCTGTAATGAGACCAAGCGCTCATATCCCACTTCCATGGGGTTAGGGAGCTGAAATAACAGTAAAGATAAAAAGATGGCATATATATAGCGCACGTTCCACGGCGTAGCCATGCTCACGGCGCTTTACAATGACATTTTACTCCCCTGACCAACAGCAA
>JAOWAZ010523226.1:0-10563 GCA_028565935.1 Goniobranchus fidelis
TTATACAGCAGGCTGTCATCTGCAAAGAGTCTCATTTTAGTTCCACTGGAGAGGTTTTGGTTGATGTCATTGATGTACCAGTACAGTTCTGATGAGATCTTTTGAATGATGTTTTATTCACATTTACAACATTTGCCTCTCTATCAGTCTTGACCATTCTCCTGGAGTTTTGTTAATTCATTGTGTCACATCATAAAAATATATCCGACAAGCAATCTTTCCTCTGATGCTACGTTGGACTCATATATCCAACAGTATATAGATAGAGTTATTGAACACACCAAACATGTCATGAAAGGAGAAGACTCTCAAATAAAAATATAATCAGGAGCAAAAAAAAAATCTTCTCTGTACTACTATATATAAAAATGTTACGCCTGATTAAACATAGGTCAAAATGCTGCGGCTCAAGGCTTTTGCATTAGCCAGGGCCTTACAGCTGCAATGGTTAGCTGGATTTGGATTATCTGCTTTATACAGTACTCAGCTCAGTTCTTTGCATCTTGATGCATTCCTATCCAGTCTATATTACTCTTATAATAGCGGCAGCAAATGAGAAACTGTACTCAGTCAAGCTTCCTTGAGAACATTCTCAAAAAAAGATCCCTTAGGAACAGGCTGCTGTAAATTGTATATGTTTGATGGTTGGATCTTCTTGTTTGGAGGTTCCTGGAAGCTGTGTCCCCTTTTTATTCACAATATCTGGAAGCTTCATCAAACTATTTATACTCACTAGATTAAATTCGTTTAACAAAATTTGAACACCTTTTATACACAATATCTGGAAGCTTCATCAAAATATTTATACTCACTAGATTAAATTCCTTTAACAAAATTTGAACACCTTTTATTCACAATATCTGGAAGCTTCATCAAAATATTTATACTCACTAGATTAAATTCCTTTAACAAAATTTGAACACCTGTAACCGAAGCTTATCGCCTACATGTTTTCCTACTTTTATATTTATTACTACCACACATAAACGCATGTGGTGAAATTATATTTTAATTAAGATTTGAAAAGGTGATTATTTATGGTTGCCATAATAATATGTTAGTGCCATTCTAATGTAAACTTACTATTTCCACTTTTTTCATGCTTGACAAGTCTTGTTTGAATTCTCTTCCTCTACATCTACTACCCCCAAATCCCTTTTCAGGAGGAATATCGTTATGTTTACCATTTCATGACAGAGTACATCTTGCTGTCCAAGAATCAACCAGACATTGTCATCACTCAGCCAGTATCCAGCATTTTTGCACGCCCCGAGTTTGAAAAGTCAACCAACACTTTGGCCGTCATCGCTAATTCCCTGCATGGGGGGGTTTATATCAGGAATGAACCAACTTCAGCTGATGGCAAGAGTCCTCAGGCTGAAAAGTCCGAGAACAAGCAAGAAGGTGAAACTTCGCAGTTCGCTCAGCCAAATAGGCTGGTCCCAAATGCCTGTAACTGTGATGTTCTAGAAGAACCTGACCCACAGCCAGATTGGGAAAGACCTTTATCCAGTGCCAGTGACAATTCACAGAAGAGCTTGATAGCAAAGACAAAAAGTAATAGTTTAAGGTCAAAAGACAAATCCTTGACTGGAACTGTCAATGGGACATTGCTACATTCTCGTAGTCCAGATTATCCAATAGTTGATTCGGATTGGGCCAGTTCTCACTCAGAGATATGTAGCAAGTGTGACATTCTTATTTCTCAAACACCTTCCTCTCTGGCTGAAAATGTGGTTCCATCTTCCCTTCAGCAGCCCTTGTCAGCTGCTTCACTATTGACGGACGTTAATTATAGTGGGAAAAATCACACAGTGAAAAGACCTGCAACATGTATACTGCCCAGTCATGCAGACAATTCCCCTATGCTTGCTTACACTATTCCCACTTCTCCACGTGCCTCGAAATCCCCTACCACTCCCACAAAATCTGCAGGCACCCTTCATGGCCTCGGTCCAGAGCTGTCAGAAATGCCTATGCAAAGGGTGCTACACCCACCACTTCCAAAGTGCTTCCTGTCTCCAGGTACATACGCTCACGGGTATCAGGGCAACAAGGCCAGTTGCTCCAGCCTTTGCACAAACTCATCTTTTCACTCCTGTCACTCCAGCCTCGGGGACGCCTTCTCCAGGACTGCTGTCTCCCCGAAATGGTCACACCCAGACCACCACTCAGGCTCCAGTGGAGGGGCTACTTTGCTGTCTAATGGAGTTTATCCGTCATCAGACAATATAGGCAGCTACAGAAACAGTTGTGTGTCATTCACGTCTCTTTCCACAGATGTCTCAGGACTGCATCAGGCAGGTTTAAACCATGTGACAGCGCCTAGCTCTCCCCTCAGCCTCACAGCTGGCGTGGACGGTACCATGGTTCATGCTTCTTATGCTTCTCTGGAAGATTCTGTTGGGGACAGCTTGGAGGACCACTACTCCAGTCTGGACTGGGCTGAACACAACAACAACGCCCACATGGTCAAACAGGATGGTCAAGCAGAAGGGACATTAAGGAAGGAGAAGTTTGTCAGGAGAGTTAGCATGAGAAACTCCCTTTTCTCAAGATCAAAGGTCATTCCATGGCCTTCACCTTTGAGCCTTGTGAAAAAGGTAAAGGAGTTCAAGTTGAGCAGAAAAGAGAGATTAATCAGGGATTCATGATTTACATATTGCTTTGCAGCTACTACTTATCATATGTGTTTACCTTTGATATCTTTTCGGATATCTGAGTCAAAGGATAATGGATCTCTAAAGTTTGTCTCAATTTGTAACAACGGTTGTGAGTTGCTAAAACTTTGGCTCATTTAGTAATTAGGGTTAGTTCCTTGTCTTCACAATCTACTCAATAACCTTTGCTTTAAGAGGTTCAAGCCAACTGTCAGATAAGAGTTCCCAGATGATAGACCATGTAAAGGTAAAAAGTGAAGATGGCATTTACATAGTGGTGTCAGTGCCTAAGTGGTAATCACATCTCAGCACTTTTCGAGAATCAAGCAAGAGGCATTCACACTGGTCATTACAAGCATGCATGACCGCTTGGGTTTGAGCTTCACTAGTGTGTGGTAAATCTCATAACTACAAGTCATCAGCGTTGCGTCTTTGAATAACGAACTTTACTTCGCTTACCTGGCTATTTAGACAGCCCTGTCTCTGTTTGAAAAAGTGTATCTGCGCTTAACAGGCTGTAAGTCTTGTTTTAAATGTTATGTTGCTGTTGGTCAGGGGAGTAAAATGTCAATGTAAAGCGCCATGAGCGCGGCTACGCACTATATCAATGCCTTCTTTACTTTTAGCCCATGTAAAGGGAAAAAAACTCTTGATGGGTGGTCATAGATTTGGGTTTAAGTTTTACATCCATTTTGGTCAAAGTACTATGATGAGGTTCCTTAAAGGTTTTTACAATCACCACATTCTCATTTTCCAAAATTAATCAAGTCTCATCTAAGACTAACTGCTCTGGGTTATAAGGGAATTCTTCTGGTGCAGTCTGTTGTTTCTGTTAATATATTTGCCAGAAGGTTTCTTGTTTTGTCACTATTTTTTGATAGTTTTCTGAACGCTTTTTTTTTTAAAATCTTGAAACCAATTTCAAGAGAAAATTCAATCACAAAGCTGGTGATTGGGTTTTACCTGTGCCTGGTTTGCAAGATAATACAGAATTTTTGATGACATTGCTTCAATTATATTCTTATGGTTTGTTAATTGTAATCAGTAATATGTACTGTGCAACCCGCTTATAGTGAGTTCACAAGAACCAGCAAATTCATGTCACTCTAACTGAAAGTCCCTATATCCGATCACTGTATAAAATGAAGGAAAACAAAATTCAGTGCCGTCCTCTCATTCTTAATGTAAGCCATCACTGGTAGTAATAGAGAAGTACAGAAGTTGTAGATCAAGCATCTTAAATGCTCATATTGTGAAAGCAACAAACATGATTAATGACAGCCTTATAATAACTTAGATTGTTGTCTTATCGGTCAGCAAGCGAGTGTTCCCATTGGTCAGCGAACGAGCGTGTTATTGGTCAGCGAGCGAGCATTTCATTGGCTGTGGTAGCCTAGGTGCACTGATTTTTATTGGTTGGCATGCAAGAGTTTTTCAGTATTTTGACTTAGTACATGTACTGGTTTTGCCGATTCAGACCAAGTCGGGGTGTTGCAATAAGGGAAATTGTCACATTTCATGTTGCCATATCTGTGGTATCATCACAAATATTGGGTGAACTGCTCCCAAATTTAAAAGCTAATATCTCCATATACATTGATTTATTTACAAAATCCTGTGGCAGAAAACTTGAACCATCAAATGTACATAGTATGTACAAAATTCAAAAGGATCCGTTGTTAAGTAAGGTAAACACAGTCCATTTTAATGATGCAGGTAAAAAATCTAATGTTGAGCAAAATGAACTCTTGTTACCGGCAGATAACTGCTTTAAATGTTTATTTGAAACGTTGTCTGCTTGAATTACCTGTCGGTTTCTTTTTCCAGGTTGATATAACTTTTCTGGCGTCATTTTATATATTTTGTCTGAGCACCTTAGAATTTTTTGTCTCAGAGATTCCTCTGTGAAAGCTTCTTGAAGGAGCCGCGCCCCTCCACCCTTTTTCCTTGTAAAAAACTATTACCAACTTAATCTGATGAGCTGAAAACCCATCGCAAAAAGAGATCTAGATCCTATAGCTAGATATATATAGTAGATCTTTCTCCAAAACTCAAGTTGTACATTTAGAATCATGATCTAGAATTTTTCAATCACCTTATCAATTAGATTTGAAAAGTGTAAATCTATCAGATGGATTCAAAATAAGTGAACATGGATCAAAACAATTTGCCTGAGTATTAACAATCAAAGGCACAAGAATTAGTTTAAAAGTTGAATATGGCACTGCTTATAGCCTGCCTTCTATAAAATATATACTGCATTGAATGAACCATTGATATAGTTGAGATATCCGACAGAAACATTCTTTTTACTGTAAACCTTGAAGCTTTGCAAGGTTTTGGAGTTGAAACCCAATTCATCATGAATGAGGAGAAAGTTTGATATTTCTGTTTTGGATATCTCACAAAGTATTCACATCTCGCCAGATATTGAAGATATTAATGTAGAATTTGGATGGTACATTGATAATATATTGGAAATAGTGTGAGCAATTTTTTTTAATGAATCCCTTCACAGGTATTGATGTAATTAAGGTTCAAAGTGAGGTGCATTTTTGGTTCACCCCATATAAGAAAAAAAACGGAGCCTTGAATGATCATTGCTATAAGCAGACTGTCGCTGAATCCAGTGTCATTGTAAGTGGGCTGCATAGTATCATGCTATGTAGGATACAAATGCGTACTAAATTCTCTTCTTACTTTCAAGGTATTGAGAGATTGTGTCCAAAGATGAAAGGAGGCCAAATTTTAATGAAATTGCCCTAAGGAGCAAATATTCCTACAGAAAAAAGACCAAAGCCATAACATACCAGTTGCATCACCACGTTAAATTGAAAAAAAAAAAAAAAAAAGTATTTCAGCTGAATGGGATCATCAGGCCAGTTTTACTGTGGCTCTGTAACTCTGTAACTGGCCTGACGTTACTGGCACCATGTTATCGAACACGCTATTTTTGTTCCAGTAAAGTAGCCTTCGTGTGTGTGCTTCGTGTATCAGACGGTCTATCCAACACTATTGTAAAACACATCTTGCAGGGCCTTCTGTCAGACACTGGAGCCGATTGTTATTTACTACCGGTACACATGATTTTCAACAAGCACTGTCAAGTAGTAAGAAATATACAGTAATTTAAGTTTAAGTAGTTTAATTTTGACTCTTGGATAGATATTTACTTTTGAACTGAAAATGCACAATTCATGTAGATCTAGATCTAGATTTCAGAGGCGGATGAGGCAGTTCCTTTTTTTTTTTTTTAAAGTACCGGAAACGGAAACAACCACGATGGAAGCCCAAAAATAGCACATGTGATGACACAGTACCTAAAAATAACTAGGTCGTACAGACAATACAGACAAACACTATCCTATACTAGGGCTGTGGTGACACACAGCAAGCGTGCATAAGAGTCAGGCCAGTTACAGAGCGACAGAGCCACACTAAAACAGGCCTAAATGTAATATTTACAAAATTCATGACAGCTTATGAAGCTGTGAATGGAGTTGCTATTCAAATCACATCTCTAAATAAAAATAGACAACCCTTTGCCATTACTTAAACATGATATATCACTTGACAATGGCATTCATTTTGATATGGTGCATGACACTACACATTGTTTAAATTTAAATATAAAGTACCTCTTTTTGTATGGAATGAGAAAATGAACAAGCAAATTTACAATTTAAGAGGATATATTACACTGTCCCCATGGTTATATGCGTTCAGTGCTAGCCCGCCCGCGGCAGCGTAATTGAACAAAAATATAGGCTGCTGCAACGCGGCTGTGTTTTTTTTATGTCCTTGCACAATTTTGCATAATTTGGATTTGTTGCTAACATTTTTTTCATTTTCTAAAACAAATTCGCGAATACTGATTTCCATGAGTAAAAATGGTACATTGGTAATGTCCCTTTGCGTTTTCTAGTGGCCTGGGAAGCACAAAACATAGGCCTAGCAGTTTGTGTACCTCTGGTCTCGAATTGGCCATGAAAGCCTGCACTGGTAGACTAACCTTGGTGACAAGTGCTCGATCACAGATCAGTTGCTGTCTGTGTCACTGTACTGTAAAATATACGTTTTACATTGTACTATACTCATGGACATGTTTCTGGGCATACAATTCTCTGCCAGCAATAAAACTGCAATGAAAACAACAGCGACAGAGCATCCATGTGAAGGAGATGGAGAAACAGGAGGGGAGAAAAGAAGGATTGGAGACAGATATGTTTATTTTAGAAAGAGTGTAAGAGAAGATGCAGAAAGTCATAGAGGGGGAGGGGATGGGGCGGGGAGAAGGAAGAGAAAGGGAAATATGAATTGAAGGATGAATTGAAAGGTAAATACACAGATTGATAGGTAAAGTTATTATACCGTTATTGCCGCTGTGTCAGTTGCAACAATGAAAAGAGTGCTCTACAGTAGATAAGGGGATGGGGCAGGGAGAGGGGAGATACAAACAGATAAATTAATGAAGCTTTCATCACAGATAGATCAGTATTGTTATGCTTTATCGCTATGTCGGTAATAACACAATGAAAAGAGTGCTCTACAAGGGGTTGGGGCCATGAGAAGGGAGAGAAAAGGAAATATGAACAGATAGATGAATACAAAGATAGGTACACAGTTGATAGTTTTTTTTTCAATTGTTATATTCATACCGTTATGTCAGTAATAACACAATGACGAGAGTGCTCGACACTTAATAGAGAATGAGAGAGAGAGAGGTTGGAGGAGGGGGGCGAATTATATTGCTAATAACAATTTCACACCACCTGGCTTCATAGAACAAAACAAAATATGAATAAATACAATGATGATTAATTTGAACCTACTCTCTTTTAAAACCGCTTCACTTCCAATCTAGGGCTACTTGTAGGCTACTTTTAACATTATAACTCAGCAATTGCAAAAGTTTTCTAGATACTATTCAGCTGTATTGCATGGCCTTAAGAGCCGAGTGCCTACCCAGCTATTAGGCCTACTAGTATTACTGTATTTTATCTCAATTTTACATTGTGATAGGCCCAGGTCATATTGCTGAGGTTTGGTGAATGTAATCATACCCTCATTCCACATTGTGTGCCTTTGCTATTTTCTTCATGCGTTGTTAAGAAGAGAACCTTCTCAAAATCTTGTATAAGTATAGCAAATTGCTTGCTGGTGGATGAGTGCAGTGTGACCCAAATTTTGATGTAAAAATAACGTTCGCAATAGTTGCATAATTTTTGCATAATTTTGATTTTTGGCTTGCATAATTTGGGCCTTTTAACTTGCATAAAACTGTGGGGACAGATTATACAGGCCTTCTATGAGCTTTTAGGGACTAGATGTTTTTGTTTGCTGTGGAAATTTCCTCAGCATGCTTCAAGACAAGTTAATACAATCAGCCTGATGGGCTTTGATTTCCACAATCCCCATTACGAGGTCTATACCGCTGATTCCCGCTGAAGCGGAATTGACGACTAGCTATTACAGTCGGGGGTCTACAACTCAGAAAAAAAAATAGAATGACTTTAGTTTCAGCTGTATTGAAGATTTACAATACTTGGCTAATGGCTGCTCCCTTTACTGTTGCTTTCATTGTCGAAACTTCTAAGAAAATCTTTATGAAACGAGCGAAATGTTGAAAAGTCAACTTTGGAAAATGTTCCTGTATCCAGAGATTGTGTGAAAAGAGGGTCTACATGCTGGGCAGCATGGCATGAAAAGCAGGAATATTGGCATTGACATAAAGGTACACTCTTTATTTGTGTTTTCCTATAGGAATAATTGTGGACCAGTAGTTTTTGTTTCATGAATGTTTTTGTGACATTTGTGAAATTTCAGGCATTTTTGCTCAGGAGTTCAGGTACAGGGGTCAGTGAAGGTCATGGGGCCAGGGCTCATGGGGTTAGTTGCATATTATTTAGTAAAGAAAAACTGATAAATATTGCGACATAATTTTGTTAAAAACACTGAAATGAAACCCTCACATCAAAATCCTTATTATGTCAGTGAGGTCAACTATAGACAAATAGATACATGTACATAAATTCCCACCGATAATAAAACAATCAATTGGGTGAAGGCCATGAATGAAGACACCCATTTTTCTACCAATATCAGTCTCCTAAATTTGTGTAAGCCTGTAAAACCACAGCTGATCCATATTGAAAGTAAATTAGTGGTATAGATTTATCTTTGTTCAAAGAGCAATCAAGGATCTGAAATTTAGATCTAGTGCACCTTGCTTTACCCTCACAGATTATAATTAATCTAGGACTGCTTTAACAAATCATTCACTTCTACAATAGACTTTAAACTTCCTTCATTTTTCACTTAAGGGGATATGAGACACTTGATGATTGATTTTGGTCAAAAATATCGATTTTTGGGTTTTTGCTTATTTGCCTTTTGAAACATTTATAAATCAAATTTCACAAGGTAAGGGCCAAAGTAATTGTATTTGTATTTATACTGAATTTTTTGTGATAGGGGTTGACCACAAGAATCGGAAAAATCGAGCAAATTTGATAAAACGTCAAAATATGCCAAAACCATTCAGCCATTATCGAATCACTGAAGAATCGTGATTTGAAAGCCACTCAGAATTGAAACAAAAGCTGAAAATACTGTGTGGTCTCGTTATCTTTGTCACAAGGATACTTTCCATTCCTCAAAGAGGGTTAAGTTTGGGCTGATATCAACTTCAGCTGAATTCAACAGAGGTCCTGGAGGGCTTTGATGATGAAGGCCTTGGAAGCCATACTATCAGACCTGTTCAAGCTAGAGAAAGGTTGCATCTCTTGTTGAACAAATATAAAGCTTCCCTGGAAACCAAAAAGAGAAGGAAACAGAGCTGAAGCTCGAGAATAAGTCCCAAGGAAGCCTTGGAAAATAGGGGTTTACCTCGTATAGTCCAGGGATGTTATGAATGTATATGTTTGTGTGAATGACGTGACTTGTCCTGTTGTTTTATTCATAAAACTTTGACCGCGATTTTCAAAAAGTGGTTTTGTAATATATTTTTTGCATAGGCTCCGGCCGTTGAGAATATTTCTGAATGAAATTTGGCATGTAAGTTGGTGTGATGATGGTGAAGGTCGTGACAGAGAGTTTTTTTCGATTTTGTTTTATTTCATGTGAAAAAACATTTTTTCTAGTAATAAAATAGGTAAAAGTTTGTACCAAAAATTAAAAAAAAAATTGTAAAAAAAAAATCAACTCCAAAAACCTCAAAAATCGCTCTGTTACGGTTTAGCCCCTCTACAGAAAAAAAAAACAGTTTGTGAAGTTTGGTGTGAATTAGTTGAATGCTTTTTGAGAAGATGCGTTTAAAAAAACCCATCCAATATGGCGGTCGTTTCCATAACAAATGGACACGCCCACAAAAAAACCTAATCACATTTTTTACTCAGTACATCACAGTGATTCTATCTATGCATAAAGAAAGCCAAATACATGTAGTTCACAAATGTAGAAAATAGTTTCAGGGGTCGCATATCCCCTTTTAAAAAAAAAAAAGTCACATGGGGGAAGGAGGGGGCAGGGAAGGGAAAGGTGGAATGACCGGTAATCACAACCAACGTCCGGTTTTGAAAGCACATGAGAAATAGAATGTGGATGACATGTAAAGGAGGAATAGATAGAAAAAGCCCCAGACATTCAAGTGAAATGTCGTAATTCTCTGAGATCATCATCTAAAGACACTTCTTCTTCCTCTATAAGTAGGCTACTTTGTCTGAAATAGACTCATTCTCGTCCCCAGAATTAACACATTCAATCCTTAAGACACCCTCAACTGAATTGTAAACAATCATCCTTATCATCCTTATCATCCTTGTGTAACTTTCACCACCATCTCTCTCCCCCCTCCCCCCCCCACCTCAAACAGCAATAAAATTTGATACGCGTGTGTGTTAGC
>JAOWAZ010523337.1:0-10556 GCA_028565935.1 Goniobranchus fidelis
CTATCTATCTATCTATCTATCTATCTATCTATCTATCTATCTATCTATCTATCTATCTATCTATCTATCTAACTATCATTCTCTTTCCTCCTTCTCCGTCTTATTGTTTTCGGCTGTTTGACTCTCTGACTCTCTCTTTAACTCAGGATATTTTACGTTATCTTACGTTATCTCAGGATATCTCACGTTATCGCAAATTATCTCGTATTTTTATGTTATCACATATTTTCTCACGTAATCTCACATTATCTCAATATATCTCAACTTATCTCAAAATATCTCACGTTATTGCAAGCTGTCTCACGTTATCTTGGTTATCTCACGTGATCAAACGTTATCTCATGTTATCTGGCTGACAATGTCTCAGAGTATCTCACGTTTTCTCAAGTTATCCCACGTCATCTCAGGATATCTCACGTTATCTCACGTTACCTCAAGTTACCTCACGTTATCTCCGAATATCTCGTGTTATCTCAGGACATCACATGCTATCTCAGGACATCTAAGGTTATCCCATGTTATCTGAGGATATATCGACATATTTCAGGTTACCTATCGTCATCAAACGTTTTCTCACGTTTTCTCACGATATCCGAAGTCATCTAATGATATCTCACGGTATCTCATGTTCTCTCAAGGTTTTTCAAGATATCCTCACATTATCTCTGATACCTCAAGTTATCTCACGTTTTCTCATGTTATCTCACGTTATCTCATGTTATCTCACGTTATTTGTTAAATAATAACTACTCACCGTGTTATTATTCAACAAATAACTTGAGATAACGTGAGATAACGTGAGATAACATGAGATAGCGTGAGATAACGTGATGTAATATAAGATAACGTTAGGTAACTTGACATAACATGAGATAACCTGAGATAACGTGAGATAACGTGAGATGTCTTCCTGGGATATCTCAGGATATCAAAAATTATCTCATGTTATTTCACATTATTTTCTTGATATCTAACGTTATCTTAGGCCATATTAGAATACCTCACGTTATCTCACGTCATCTTACATTATCTGACGTTATCGGGATATCTCACGTTATCTCACATTATCTCACGTTATCTCACTTTGTCTTAGGATATCTGACGTTATCTGACGTTATCTCACGTTATTTGTTAAATAATTTATTAAACACGCTCGGTGGTTATTTATTTTTTTAAACAAATACCGTGAGATAACATGAGATAACGTGAGAAACGTGAGCTAGCTAATGTTACATTCAGATATCTCAGGATAATTCAAGTTATCTTATATTATCACAGGATATCTCAAGTTATCTTTGGGTATCTTACGGTATCTCCGCTGTTATTCTAGAATATCACCCTATCTCATGATATCTCAGAATATCTTACATTATCTCAGGATACCCCATATTATCTCAAGATGTCCCATGTTATTACAGGAGATCTCAAAATATCTCACATGATCTCATGGTATCTCAGATATGTCACGTTATTTCACGGTATGTCATGACATTTCACGTTATCTCACGTTATCTCAGGAAATCTCACATTATCTCAGAATATCTTATGTCATTTGTTAAATACATATCTCACGTTACGTCATGCTGTCTCAGAATATCCCACGTTACATCACGTTATCTCCCCTTATCTCAGGACGTTATCATACGTTGTCTCCTGATATCTCACGTTATCTCACGTTATCTCATGATATCGCACGTTGTCTCATGTTATCTCACGTTATCTCATGTTATCTCACGTTATCTCACGTTATCTCACGTTACCTTACCTCATGTTTTCTCACGTTATCTCACGTAATTTTTAAAATAATAACTACCGATCATATACTCGATATTTTCTCTGGACCACAAAGTCTTGAAAGTTTTAGTCATTACTGCGCAATTTCCTGCCCATGAAGATGGATGTGTATAGGGCCGGTGGTCAAGGTTCTATATTTCCATATTCAATGATCTGGCCTTCCTGGTATACAAATTTCAATGTGACTCATGGTAATTAAAACAAAAGAATTATTTCTTCGTAATAAAGTGTTTAAATCCGTCATGCACGCGATGATTCCCCATATTTTGAGCCGCTGATTATGAAAATGAGAATATGATTGTTATTTGAGGTAGATATAACAATATGGTTGTAATGAAATTTCATGCCCGCCTTAAATTTTCAAAATGACGTCAACTTGTCTCGACATTGCCGGACCCACTCAGTGCCACCTGTGGTGCCACCTGCGCTAGGCTTCCAAATAGATACTATTATGGGAGCCTAGAATCTGCGCAATCCCAGCGATAAAAAATCAAGCACTAGCCTTAAAAAATCTTAAAAAAACCGGGGCATTTTTGCCCGATATTTCGTCAACACACGCAGATCCATCACCTCGACCCTATCCGGGGATAAATCACCCTGGTAATCACCCTGATCGAACGCTAAGTGTGTAGGGGGCTTAACAGACACGTAGACACGAACGGACACGTCTGAAGTCTGAACTCAACAAGAGCTGAGATAAGCCACAACTTCTTGCGTACGTGTAACGCAAGAACAAATACGACAGCGGATGTTTGATATTAAGGTACCGTAAGGAGAAGAACCCTTTTACTTTTTTATATTTTTTTTTAATTCCTCATCGACGTTTAAAGAAAATGGGGCCTGCTGGCCTGCCAGTCCTAATCTGTGTCAATACCTCGCACATAGGGTACATCTAGATGCACTGCTATTGAACAGGCAATGCTGATCGTGAATTCTGAAAGTCAATGCTAGGCCTAGGTCTAATGCATCCTGGTATTGAAGATTTCCTTCTTAGTAGTGGAGGCAAAAAGATAGGGTTTTCGGTAGCCCAGAACTATCTGTTATCTACATTTCTAGATCTAGATCTAGATCTTGCCTAAATCGAGATCCAAATTAAGGTTCTTAGTACTAATAATAGCTCAAATTCTTACACGAGGAGAACCATGTGTGTATTTTAAATACAGAGGTAGATCTACATGTTTCAGGAATATAAATTTCGGAAACATAGTTTGGAATCTAATTCCAGTTCTAGAATCTAGATCTAGATATTATATGTAGGGAAGATCTGTACATAGAATCTAGATCTAAATCTAGAAATCTAGATCATCTAAAGTAGAAATCTAGAATATAGGCTACCTCATTTTCTGTGTCTCCAGAGCTTACATGAATAATACGGGCCCATTTAAAATACTTACGCACTTTTGTACCCATGGATGTGCATTAAAATTATACAGAGCTTAACCCATCATGTCCATTGACTACAAAAAATTATGCGTCGTGGCATTAAGTATTGGCTGTGCCATAGTAGTATTTGCAAACGAGAATATTTCCTGTACACCAAACCAAAATTGTTCACAAGCAAGAAATCTACGAAATAGTTTGAGCACTTCAAATTCTGCAGATCTAGATCGATCAAAATCTAGACCTACACTTCTCGCCATTTATCCTGGTAAAGGGTCCACGTTTGGGTCAAAAAATGTTGAGGTACAATCAGGCCAGTCCTCAGCAATTATATTACTTGGATCACATTTTGTAGAATCGACTTTGATCAAATTTACCACATCAGAAACGGATTGTGTTTATGGTGCGTCCACAGAATCTTTCGGCTTGATGCGACCTGATAATAATTCGAATACAGCTTATGTCAAGGTGATGATCACTTCAGAAAAGTACCAAAATTATTATTCTTGCTTGAATGTACAATCTAGTTCTCGCTCAAACAGCAAATGGACACATCAGGGGAAGAAAAACTGGGTAACGATTTCCATTTATAACAAGAAAAATGAACATTATCTCCCCATATATCTTCAGATTCCAGTTCTTTTAATTCTATTAATTATGTCGGGTTTATTCAGCGGGTTGAATCTGGGGTTGATGTCTTTGAGTGAAACTGAATTAACAATCATTAAAAAAGCTGGTTCGCCCAATGAAAAGCGATATGCTGAAAAAATTTACCCTCTACGCGAAAGAGGTAATTTTCTCCTTTGTAGTTTATTGTTGGGCAATGTTATGGTAAACGTCAGCGCCACAATTTTATTGGACGATTTAACGAACGGTGTCATTGCTGTCTTGGTATCAACCATAGGAATAGTCCTATTCGGTGAAATTATACCACAAGCAATTTGCTCTAGACATGGATTAGCTGTTGGTGCTAAAACCATTTGGCTAACGAAACTTTTCATGGTATTGACGTTTCCATTTTCCTATCCCATCAGTTTGATCTTAGACAGAGTCTTGGGTAAACAAATGGGGTATGCCTTTAACAAGGAGAAACTACAGCAGTTAATTCAACTGAATGAGGAGCAGCAGGTTTTGCATACTGAAGAGGCAAACATTATTTCTGGAGCGTTACAACTGGGCAATAAATGTGTCGGTGATGTCATGACGAATATTGAAGACGTTTATATGTTGAACTATCATACAGAGTTAAACTTTGAGACCCTCACTGCAATTTTGTCTAAAGGTTTCACTCGTATCCCTGTATTTGAGGGGGACAAGAGTCGTATAATTGGACTTTTAAACACGAAAGACCTAGCCCTAATTGACCCTGAACATAAAACACTCGTCAGAACAGTATGCAAATTTTATGATCACCAGCCACTTTTTGTCAGCCAAGACCTTACACTCGACGCCATGCTCCGCGAATTTCTCAAGGGTAAGTTAATTAATGTAACATTAGGACACCTTGTTCACAAATCCTTGAATAACTTGTATGATTTAGCACAGATCATGATTTGCCACATGTCTAGTGCCACGTAGACAAAATCTTAAAATTCATATCCATTCGAGGCTCGGCAACCGTTTTCTTTGTGAATGCTCTCGTAAAAGTCTTAAGCTTTCTGTGACGACAACTGCTTCTTCTCAGTACCGGAATTCGGTGAGATTTCTTGATTGTTACTTTTAATCTTCGAATTCTTTTTTCCAAAACGTAATTGTATCATTAATGGTATTAAATAATGATTTCAATCCTGCTTCATAAACACTCTCAAACATAACTCTGGTACACCGTTATAAATATCGCGTGGATATAGGCCTGCTTGTAAAGTATAGGACGATACACTGTGATCCATAAGTGTTGTGGCACTGTAAATGCTTACGGTTTAGTCATAATATTCATATTAAACTTGTTTGTCTCTGAAGCTCCAAGTCTATACTACGTATTTTGAAAGCGTTTGTGTCTTTAGCTGTTTTCATCTCGTGAGTCAATTTGTTCCAAAAGTTTATTACTCTGTAAGAAAAGTAGTTGAACCTCAATGCAGTGGTATTACTTCTAGATTTGAATAATTTCTGTTCACAAATTCTGGTCGATGTGCAAGTAGGAAATTTTAAGAGAATAAATTTAGCAGTTGCTTTCAAATAAATTAAAATTCTGTAGGCTTGATCACGTCTCCTCTGATGAGTCTGTATTTAACGTAACTAGATTGCGTTTTAAAGTCTTTCTTGGAACTTCACATCATTGAGACATGGTAATAGCTTAGTGGCCTATCCTTGTACGCTTTCCATCGCTCTGGATCAGCAGCTCTGGATAGTTTCAAGTAGCGCGGCGGACATACACAGTTTTGCACATTCCAACTTGCTTCTTATCAGAGGCTTGGTAAATATTGGAAGTATTGATTTGTCTAGATAATGAAAGACTCTCTTGAATTTTCAAACGATCCTGTTAGCGCTGTTAATACATTTTGATATTATGTTGGTCAAATTTCATGTCAAGCTCTAAGATGACCCCAATATCTTTTCCATCCTCCATGCTAATTATTGTCACATCGTTTATGAAATATTATCATAATACATGTAGTGAGATGTTGAGATATTTAGCTGCCTATTGCCAGGTACTCATTCACACCTGAGCCGATTGCGGTAAGCAAAGTAAAGAACAGAATATAACACGGATGATTTGTGGTAAATGGGCTGAAATGGAACTTCTATAATGTAGTAATATCATTCTGTTACGAGCATTGAACATGTACTCACCCATTTCACTTCATTCATAATATCTGATTTTTAAAAGTTTTGTATGCTCCGGTTTATGGCTATGGTGGCCGCGTAACCTTACCCTTTCTTGAAGAAGGCATAAGTGCGTTCAGAGAAAATTTTCTGGAGAGCTGAAAAACTGTTTTACGTCACAACTTTGTGTGTTTACTGAATATTGCAAAACTGGATGTACAGTCGAGAAAAAGCATACAAACGGAATTTTTGGGTAATAAAATGAAACTTAAAGCTTCTTGCATTCGTAATTATTCAAAGAATTACGACATGTCATCACATCAAATAGAACATAACTGAATAATGATTTTCGAGAAAAGGGCATAAGAGATCATATCCCATTTAAAAACCTCAACCCTACATTTGACTTTTTACAGAAAGGTATAATTTTTATTGGCATTTATGCCTCTTTTTCGTACTTTTCTCAGAACTGTTTTCAGTTTCTATTTGTATGGAGACATTTTTCTCTCTCTGAACATAAAGCGTATGAGGCATATCTTTATATTATTTCATCTTAAATCAATTAACCTCAATTGCAAAACAACTTTGGCCTTTCAGAACGCTCAACAATGGAGCTATCAAATCAAAACAAAAGAAAACACAAAAAGGAATTCTTATGAAACTGAACGTTCAGACTAAAGGTTCAACAACATTTGCAAGGTCTTTGCTTTGGCTGTTCTCAGGCAGCTGTTCCTAAATTTTTTGGCTCTTCTCGGGCATGACGGGAAATACAGTTTTGAACGAATTATTGTTTTTTTTTTCCCTAAGGGAGAATGCCTCGTACAGTTTGCCTTAATGAAAGTTTTTGTTTGTTTGTATTTTTTAAAAATCCTGTTTTAAGATAAGGGAATTCCATCACGTTTTCGCCAGAGATCTCCTGTTTTAGAAGAAGCTATTATAATAACTTCCTTTACGAAACTGGGCCCATCTTAGGTTGTCCGGGTATGGCCGATCACTTGATTTCTTTGAGATGTGATAGCTGACGCCTGATTACCAATCGATAAAGTCTCCAACATTTAGCACTTTCAAAGCAGCTTGTCAGATCGGCAAAGTCGAATATCTCCTCGTTTTGCCTGGTAAGAACACGCTCGATGCGGGAATGTGCAGCAGGTTATAAAGGCTTCAGGGTGACTTCTGTTGCGCTGATCAAGATGTCACTGTTTAATGCAAATGGGAACATAGAAAAATGGTCCAAATTTGTGTGTGTGTGCCAGACAGTTATCGACCCCCCCCTCCCCCCGAAAAAAACCCCAACAAAATATCAAAAACAAAACAATAACAACAACAACAACAACAACAACAACAACAACAACAACTACAAGAACAACAACAACAACAACAACAGCAAAGCATTTTCTCTGCATCACTGAACAGGTGAGGAAGGTATGGAAGAATGGGGCGATATCTTTTGTCTTTTCGTCCTGCAATAGCTTCATGCCATTATGGTTGTATCGGAATATATCTTATTTTTTCACTTTAGTTGTTCCCTTTCAGAACATGTTTCATTATAAACGCAAAGATACGGGGTGAAAAGGTATCTCTTAAACTGATCTATTTGTGGGAGAAGGATCAGTTTTTGGAGATAAGCTGCGAATCTTGGAAATGACGCCTCCCTTTATTTAGCGGTATCGTCTTGGTAACATTTTCGAGATGCTAAATAGCGCCTATTATACAAAGAACAGTCTACAAAACAGGCATTCCATCTCACATTCGCATTTGCTTTTGTACAGTTCAAATTTCTCACAAGTTCAATATTATCTGAATATCTTTTCTACTACTACGTTGGAACCGCGGCGCCATCGCGGAAAAATGGATCAATCGCGCCTCGGAAGTTCACCCGCGGCGCTGCCGCAGAATTTTGATATTTTGCATAATTTTGCATAATTGTCACGTTATCAGACAGATTTTATGCATAATTTTGCAGAATTGTTATGTTTTCGGACTGATTTTGTGCATAATTTTGCAGAATTAATATGGTTTCAGATGTAGAATGGAAAAAAAATCAAACTGAACCAAGCTGACGACGTTTGAGTGATCTCTCTCTCTCTCTGTCTCTCTCTCTGTCTCTCTCTCTCTCACTCTCTCTCTCACTCTCTCTCTCTCTCCATGGTGAAAGGTCAATGTTCGAGTTAATAGTCACATTAATAAATGACCTGCCTACAGTTCCTTCCACGGACTTGGCCACGTGTAATTGCATGTTATTGAGGAAGATAATTTAAAGTCAAGTAGTCCCATTAGTACTTGATATACCCGACAACAAACTGAATAACCGGAAATCAACAGCGAAAGCTCGTTCAATGCGCTTAGCACTTTGCTCGAGGTAATGCTCCCAAGGGAGTCGCTAAGGGGTCGAAAACCATTGTCTTGACTGGCAGTGTTATGTTGGGTTCTATTTGTAAAGAATGTACGTTGAGCAAGTGTTCAATGATAAAGACGATATTCTTCCCTCTGATTGAGTAAGGTAGTCTCATAAATAAGCAATAACCATATCCTATCACACTTGATGAATTAAATTACGCCTGATTTCTCTGCCTCTCCCACAAACACACTTACAATGTGAGAGTTAATCTTCTTTGATCAGTGATTGCCCAAATGCATGTAAAAATGCACAGATGAAAGACACAATCCTAAATTATAGAAATAGAGAGAATAAACAAGGAAATGTTAAATTGCTCTGGAAAGGAAAATACTAAATTCTTTCTAATTTTTTTTTTAATTGTCTTTTGGTTTTTAACAGAAAACCGAGCTTCAGCCGTAAGAACAGTCCCGCGAGACGGGGGCAATTTGTGTTAATAACCTTGCCCAAAGATTAAATCACAATGCTGACACCGTGAATCGATCCTGTGACCTTCCGGTTGCAAGACCAACGCACTACCACTGTGCCACTGTGACCATAAAGATGAATAATAATAAAGATGAATACTTAAAGAATTACATTTTAAATTCAACAACAACAACAAAAATGCCCACAATCCGAATCGAATCCTTGATCCTCAAGATGCACAACTTATTGAGCTAACCAGACGCCAGCTTTATTTCCAAAAAAATAAAATAAAAAAAAAGTGTGAAGAGAGAGAATTTGAAAATGCGATATGTTCGTACTTTTTCGTTTCTACTACTAATTCACTCTACGTACAAATCTAGGCTTCCTAAAATAAATCTATTTCTTGTTTATTTGGTGTTAAAATTGGAAAATGACATTGTGTACTTTAGATCCAGACTTAGAAACCGATTTTTAAATTAAAATTTCATTGCTGAAGAGAATACCGTTTAGGAGGAGAAGTGACAATGTTGGTTGTTCTCATTCCTTTATAAATATTCTTGTCAATTGTTCGGTTGGTATTATCGAAGGGAGCACAGTACGAAAACCTCCTCTCAACTGTTTAAAAGAAACAAAACAAAGATTTCTTTTTCTTCTACCAGCATTTCCCGCTATTTGTAGGGCCGCTAAGGTGAAATGGCATTTTTCCAGGCGGTCCTCTCCTTTGCCTCATCCCCGTTTAGACCCAGTTCCCACATATTATCAGCATGGACACAATCACCCCATCTTTTTTGGTCTTCCTTCTTTTCTCCTTCCTGTCACCTCCATCCATATAACTCATTTGCCAACGTACTCCTCATCCATTCGTTTTATATGTCCGAACCATGTCCATCTTTATTCTATGCTCTTAGAGATAGAAGTCCCATTAGTATTTTCATCCAGATGTTTTCAGATGGTTTAATGGTGAAAGCTTCAGCTTGGGATCAGAAGGTCCCTAGTTCGATTCCAGCCAGCAATTACTTGTGTGTTGTTGTTGTTTTTTTGTTTTTTTTTTTGTTTTTTTTTTCCTTAATCAAGAAAATGTACCCTGATTACTTCGCTCGACTCTGGTGTTAAATGATTACCTAGCAATTGGCTAAAATTGTTGTTCAAAATTTGCTTCATTCACTTTACTGTATACTCCCCAAGGGGTATGACTTCATGGGGATAATGTATGGTAAAGCGCTTTGTGATTATGCTAGGATGGTTGAAAGCGCCATAGAAATGCAATCTTTATCTTTATTCCCTCCTTCAAATGTTGAAATAGTTTAGTTTCTAATGCAGCGATTGGCTAAGGCTCTAAGACTTGACTGAAAAACTCGTTTTTTCCTGGCCTTTCTTAATCGATGCCTGTGGTCCTCATATCTTAGACCAGTCTATACTTAACGTTCTCGACTTGCCACGGGCAAAATACTGACGCAGTCAATGATGGGTCTTTTTACGTCTTCTTATCCCAAACCCCTTTAAAATCACTGACGAAAAAATGACCCCTTGAAGAAAGGTTAATCATTATCTTAAACCGTCTCTTCTTTCAGTGGACGTTTAAACTCGGCCTTGTTGTCACAATTTATCGACTTTGCGGACGCTAAACGGGCAATCTCTAAGAAAGGGTCAAAGTGTGCTTTGTTTTGTTTTTTTGTTGTTGGTTTATTGTTTTGGGTTTTTTCGTTTCGATTTTCTTTTGTTTTGTTGATGTTGTTGTTGTTGTTATTGTTGTTGTTGTTGTTGTTGTGGTGGTGGTGGTGGTGGTGGTGGTGGTGGTGGCGGTGGTGGTGGTGGT
>JAOWAZ010523558.1:0-10554 GCA_028565935.1 Goniobranchus fidelis
TCTCTCTCTCTCTCTCTCTCTCTCTCTCTCTCTCTCTCTCTCTCTCTCTCTCTCTCACACACACACACACACTCACTCTATATATATAGATATATCTCTCTCTCCTACCAACTTCTACTCCTTTGTATTCTAACATCCCAGTCCACCCAATACCCCGGTTCGGACATCCCACTTTTCCATTGTCCACAAGAGCTAGGATTTTGGGATCAAATGCGGTCTGTACGGATACCAATATTGATGATTGTAAGGTTTTGTACCTATAATCCGTCCATTCAGTTTGACGTTCGTAATCTTATCTTTCTGAGAAATTCTCAATAGCCTTCTAAAGTATTATGTTTCGAGAGGCAGTTACTCTTCTGTCGCAATCTCCATCGATTTCCCAAAACTGCGAGTTTGTTTGTTGTTTTTTTTAGCAGCATACGCCATACGAATATATGTATCTAACTGTATGGTTCATGTCTTGGAGTTTTAAAGCTTTTCCTTGCTGGTGCTGGAAATGATTATGAGTTTCAAATTGTATTTACTAAGAGTTCAGTTGATACTATTTATGAACTTGCTTGATTTGTTCTTCTTTGTAAAGCTGCACTGCTCAAGGGAAGGTTTCGAGCACAAACCCACAAAAATACGGTTTTGTTTACTATACTACGTCATGGTTAGCACAAAATGGATGAAATAGAGGGGAAAAAAAGTATAAGCATCGGACATGCCCACTATAAATGAACAATTCTTTAAAAACTCGATAATTAAAATTTTTACAGTAGCAGTCGCAGATCTAGTAGTAGTAAAGAGGACGATAGCCCAATTGGCTTGATTGTGAATCTGTTGTTTTTTGTTACTCTGGGTACACTTTATACATGCCAACAAATGGAGACAATACCTTTGACAAATGCTGTACTTAAACGCAAGTAACATAATAAAGTCATTCAAAAACGGCCATGCTTAAAAAAATGGAAAAGGTGAAATTGCGATAATCCAAAGAATATAACATAGGGACATGCGACTCAGAAATCTTTTTTTTTTTTTTTTTTTTTTAATGCATCCACGAAAGCATTTTCAAACTGTCGTCTGCTATTTGGGGTGATCATAGTGTGTATTTTTCTTTTTTGTTTTCTTTTCTTTTGCTTTGTTTTCTTTTTGTGTTGTGTTGTTTTGTTTTGTTTTGTTTTGTTCTTATTCTTAAGGCAGACAATTCAAACTAAAAGTTTTAAAAGCAAGCAAACACAAACAAAAATCAAACAAAAAAGAAACACTTAAATACAGAAACCAAATGAAAAAGAAATCACAGAAAAAAAATGCTTGCTGCCATTATGAGATTCCGTCATTTTGTGAGTTGTGACTTAGAGTTATCAAACGAGATAGACAAGATAGATATCAGATATAAGTATTTTACAAATCACGGCATCCGAATAAATTTTTGGACTTTTGTTAATTCAGTGGAAACCCAGCTTGACACAGGTCCAGTCAAGCTACGTATTCCGTGGTTAAGATTTCGTTTGGTAAATCTTGGGATCGAGCCCTACCAGCACGATTATAGACACCCTAGCTGATAACCCGTACAAATGAAAGGGCTGTTCCTGGTGTTTTTCAGATGTGAACAATTTGAACAATAGAAGAAAGTTAAAACCAAATATGGAACAAAGTATTAAGTCCATGCCGGGGAAGAAACAAAAAATCAAAAGGTCATTTGTTGCAGTTATATCTTGTTATACTGACTTCATGCTAAGCATCGTGTGCCCACTTGATGAAATACATATTGACATGCTGAAAAACATAGTGCAGTTATTTTGTCTGTTCATTATTTCATTAATAATGAGAGGAAGAGGAAAACCGAATGAAAATCTCATTAGCTCCCATACATCTTTTTAGACTGACTAAATCAACTAAACGAATGCCTCTTTTTGTGTGGGCATTTGATATCACGGATATTGTCATGCATGCTGAAAAAAATAAAGGGGTAATTTTGTCTGTTAAATGTACCATTTGTTATAAGAGTAAGAGGAAGGATAAAAAGTGTGAAAATGTCGTTAGCTGTATCTTGTTTGGGCATTTGATATAACAGATATGGCCACGCTGAAAAAAGAATTTAACAGATAATACCATGCATGCTGAAAAACAATAGAGTGGTAATCTTTTTTTTTTAAAAACTATGGCCATGGTGAAAAGGGAATGATATAACAGATATTACCATGTATGCTGCAAAAAATAAAAGGGTAATTTTGTAAATGTAACATTTGTAGTAAAAGGAAGAAAAAAAAAGAATTAAAAGCTCATAAGTTGCGTTTACATCCTGTTAGACTTATTTAAGTTTGGGCACTTGCTGATTTGTAATGAGAGGAAGACAAAACAGAATAAAAAGATCATTAGTGTCATATCTGGCGAAATACTGTCATGTCTCACGAAATACTGTCATGACTCACGAAATACTGCCATGTCTCACGAAATACTGTAATGTCTCACGAAATGCTGGCCGCGGTCACGTGAAACTTTTGGTCAAGCTTAGACCAATCATATTGGTTGGGTATAGATATAGATTATACGCGAAATTCTGAATGCCTCACGAATATTGTTCGCGGTCCTGGTCATGTCTCACGAAATATTGCAGCGATCATTTTAGATCTGTCTTATCGGCTGCGGTATAGATTTACATTCTAATCTTGTTCGCTAAATACTGTATGTCTCACGAAATACTGGCCACAAAATACTGTATTGATTAGATCTTGTTAAAAAAAACATGTTATGCTTCATTCAGGTGATTCGATAACAAAATAGATTTTTGATAATACTGTCATGTCTCACGAAATATTGGCCGCGGTCAAATACTGCACCTTGTGCGCTTTGCTGAGGTTAACTATCATATTGGCTGCGGTACAAATCTATATTATGTTTGCGAAATAGTGTGTGTCCCACGAAATATGGCTGCTAAAGTATCTCATGCTCTTGCTAAGTTTACCTATCACATTGGCCGCTGTATAGATCTAGATTCTAATCTTGTTCCCGAAATACTGCACGTCTCACAAAATACTGGCCGCGAAGTACTGTATCAAGATATTGTAAAAAATGTTTTGCTTTATTCAGGTGATTCGATAATAAACTAGATTTTTGATGATACTGTCATGTCTCACGAAATATTGGCCACGGTCAAATACTGCATCTCGCGCGCTTTCTGAGTTTAACTATCATATTGACCGCGGTATAGATCTAAATTATGATCTTGTTCGCGAAATACTGTATGTCTCACGAAATACGTGCCGCAAAAGTATCTCACGCGATTACTGATTTTACCTATCATATTGGCCGCGGTATAGATCTAGATTCTAATCTTGTTCCCGAAATACTGTATGTCTCACGAAATACTGACTGCGAAATACTGTATCCAGATCTTGTAAAAAAAAAATGTTATGTTTCATACAGGTAATTCGATAACAAAATAGATTTTTGATAGATAATACCCATTTTTGATTCAGGTGATTTGATAATAAAATAGATTTTTAATAATACCAATTTTGTGACTCGTTAACAAAATAGATTTTTGATGATACTGACATGTCTCAAGAAATATTGGCACGGGTCAAATACTGTATCTCTCACGCGCATTGCTACATTCTTGTGATTCGATAGCAAGTTAGATTTTTTAATAATACTGTGATGTCTCACGAAATCTTGCCTGCGGTCAAACACTGGGTATGGTATCTCGCACGCTTGCTGATTTTCTGTTTATGAAAAGTTGTCTTTAGATCTGAATCTCAATTTGTCTTTAGATTCAATCATCATTCAGACTGTCATCTAGCTCTAGATCTACTCTTTAGATCTGTTGGTGACTTTCTATTTGTCTTTAGATCTGAATCTTTTATGCTTCGTTCAGACTGTCATCTAGCTCAAGATCTACTTCAGTTATGCTTCATTTAGACTGTCATCTAGCTCTAGATCTACTTTAGTTATGCTTTATTCAGACTGTCATCTAGCTCTAGATCTACTTCAGTTATGCTTCATTCAGACTGTCATCTAGCTCTAGATCTACTTCAGTTATGCTTCATTCAGACTGTCATCTAGCTCAAGATCTACTTCAGTTATGCTTCATTCAGACTGTCATCTAGCTCAAGATCTACTTCAGTTATGCTTTATTCAGACTGTCATCTAGCTCAAGATCTACTTCAGTTATGCTTCATTCAGACTGTCATCTAGCTCAAGATCCTCTTCAGTTATGCTTCATTCAGACTGTCATCTAGCTCAAGATCTCCTAGATCTCTTGGTCTTTCTGTTAGATTTGTAACGCTCGATGACTTCCTGTTGTTGTTGGGTTTGTTTGTTTTTTTTTAAATGTTTTTCTTTATACTGTGTTTAGATCTGAATCCCAATCGCTTTGTTTATATATCTGAATCTGAAGGTATTCTGTACTGTTGCAGTTCATTCGCGTCAT
Organism: Goniobranchus fidelis; assembly: GCA_028565935.1. Classification (NCBI taxonomy): domain Eukaryota; kingdom Metazoa; phylum Mollusca; class Gastropoda; order Nudibranchia; family Chromodorididae; genus Goniobranchus; species Goniobranchus fidelis. Next base: position 4,418 of record JAOWAZ010523558.1, read on the forward strand.
GTAAAAAAATAAATAAATAAATAAAGGCAACATTGTTCTAAGGCGAATGTTTCTCCCAAACGATGTCCTTTTCAGTTTCGGCATTGTCACCAGGCATCATTCTTTACTTGAGGCTGGACGCCGGAAGGTGATATTAGCGATATTGGTTCTTTAAAAGAAACTATGATTCCGATGAAAAGAAAGACCTTGTCAAAATGTTTCAGGGATAGGTTTGACTGAATCTTCTCAATCTCGTGAGTTCCCATAGATGCAGAAACGCTGAACACATTTTTGTGATTCGATAACAAAATAGATTTTTGATGATAATTTTAACAAAAACGGCTTGCAAATCGGTCCAGTAGCTTAGGAGGAGATGTGTTTTCAAGTTGGAGCTTTTTGCTCTTATTAAAATATAATATCCCCTTGCTGTTGTGTTAAGTAAAGATTTGATCTGGTTGCGCTTGTCTCTGATGCTAATGTGCATCTGTTGTTTAAGCAACAAAAGTACTCAAGCAGTATCCTTCTGCAACCATGATCTCTCCTTACTTTATTCCAACAAGACTTAACTTGTGACCTAATATGGAAAGGCATTTCTGAGAATTTAGAATTGACAAACAATATGATCAGTTCCAGATGGACTTCCTTTTGTTATCACCCTTTAGGGAAGAAAATCACAGATCTTGGATTTCGATTGCTGGTGAGCAAATTCCATTCATCAAGTACGCTTTCAAAACTGGGAGACTCGGTTTCTGCCCAACCCTGCTTACATGGACACGCTTACGAACGTTAAGTCAAGAGGTCTCATCACATACAACAACAATTACAACAACAACAAAAACATCACAGGTAAGAACAACAAACAACGTGAACAAAAACAAAATTCTTAGCACTTATTTCACCGGGTAGTGTGTGATGTTGTTGTTTTGTTTTTGTTGGGGTTTTTTTGTTGTTGTTTTTTTTTGTAGTTGGTTTTTATGGTTTTATTTTGTGTTTGTGTTATGTCATGTAGTATAAGAGAGAAGAAGAAATATTTTGGCTATCATACCCCTCCTTCCTTTATGTAAGCACTCCTTATCCTTTTCTCCCGTTCTTTAAACCTCTTTATCCCCCGCCCTTCCCTCATCCGGCTAGCTACTTCATATTCACCTCTGACAGAAATTCTTTCACCCAAAGACATGGGATCTCAGCACCCCCCCAAAAAAACCAACAAACTCCAGTGCTTTTTGCTCTCAAACAATCCACTACTTATACTTATCGCTCCCACCCTTCTTGCACCACGCACTCCTCATTGGAATACAATCATAAAATCAAAACAACAACAACAACAACAACAAAAACAACAACACCATCATCAACAACAACAACAACAACAACAAAACCACCATAGATCAACCCTACACACCTCCACTTCTCATAAGTCACTTCGCTTTCTACCACCACCCCTACCCCCATTCCGGTGACAGTATCTCTCAGAGACTCATTTAATTCCAACATCGCTTCATTTCATTCTTTTTATTTAATTCATTTATTGTTATCCGCCCCTCCTTGTATAGTGCAAAAGCCTTGTATTCTCTTCCTTTTTCTTCTACTCGCTCACTTTTCCAACATTTTTTCACGATTTTCCTCATCCTCGACCACCTTTCTATGACTAACCCTTTTTCGGCTCTTCATCACATCGAAATTCCATCTGCTTGTTTAATTTTGTTTTTCTTTCCTCCCTCTAGACAGTTTCCATCTCGACACTTGCTTTCAATCTCTTCTCATTTCCATGTCGTTAAATAAATTTCCTTCTAAGCAGATGTGGATTCGATGGCCTTGTGGGTCGCACAATCTGGGGTGACATCATATCACGTGATTTTCTGACTGCGCTCCATAGATTTCTTTGTATACTTACTTGAGAGAGGGAGAGAGACAGACAGAGAGACGGAGAGAGATAGAGAGGGATAGAGACAGAGACAAATACAGACAGAGTGAGAGAGAGAGAGAGAGAGAGAGAGAGAGAGAGAGAGAGAGAGAGAGAGAGAGAGAAAGAGAGTGTGTATGTGTGTGTATGTGTGTGTGTGTCATCGTCGAAAACGTAATGAAACACTAACCGCTAGATAATTTACCTTGAATTGTGATGATGGTACTCAAAGGTATTGCAGACCCCAGAAAGAGAGAGGGAGAGAGACAGAGAGAGAGACAAAAAGAGACAGAGAGAGACAGAGAGAGAGACAGAGAGAAAGAGAGAGATGGAGAGAGAGAGAGAGAAAGAAAGAAAGAGGGAGAGAGAGAGAGAGAGAGAGAGAGAGAGAGAGAGTGAGAGTGAGAGAGTGAGAGAGAGAGAGAGAGAGAGAGAGAGAGAGAGAGAGAGAGAGAGAGAGAGAGAGGCACACACACACAGAAACAGAGAGAGAAAGAGAGACAGTTTCAGGCACACACACATACACAGGGATGTAAATGCAAGATGTCAAAAAGTCTGAAAAATCGCCTGGGAATAAATGTACAAATAAATCATACTTGAAAAATATGAAAGAAATTTAGGAAAGAAAACCATACAGGCCACGACGGCTCACTTTAACTGAAAACTACTACCGTTTAGTTGAAGCCAGCCGAAGGCCATTAATCAACTCTGCCCAGCTACCTGCTTGGGGTCACTAGCTATCACATGCATTTCTCGGTACCAGCTGTCAGATCAATGGTATTGCCTGAAAATTGCATATATTGTTCCCTTCACTACATCCACATTATTGCGCTCAAATTTGGTCTCTGTTTCTTTCACTCATCCAACACCGCTCCTTGGGTTCATTGAAATTTCAACATTCTAGCGTTTGTAGTTCTTGTGAATTGTGTGAGTAAATTTTGTTTCTTTAGCGACATCAATCTAATTAACGTGTAATTACAAAATTCACTAACAAATTATTCTTTTCACGAAAAAGCCTCTTTGAAAGAGAAGATACATGTCGTTATGATACGAAAAAATCTTTGAGAAAGCCGTATTCTATGTCTGGTTCTAAGCGGTTTATGATCCAAGTTCATAGTGAATCCTATGTCATGTGTAGTATAATGTGTTTGAATGTGTGTTCAGTTCTCGTGTGTGTATTGTTAGGTGAGCACGTAGTATTGCCGATTTTCACTCGCTTCACAACGCTTAAAATGTTCTACCTTGAAACGTTATAGGTTTCTCAATTCTTCCTAGCATCTACATTTATGGATGTTTTAGAACAAAAATGTATGTTAAACAACTTAATTATTTTTTTAAATTATGCATCAGGTGAAAAAAGTGAACCAAAAGTAGGTCCTGTTCAAACCTCTGCAAAGAGAAAATGAAACGATTTTTTGTCTCTTCTTCCATGGTCAGCGAGAGGAGTAATTCAAAAGGCATACTTCATGAGGACATTAGCCGTTAAAGGACTTTAAAGGACATTTTAAGTACCAAAAAGGAAAACATCTTCACATACTGGGTTAGAATTGACTAACTGTCTATTTCGGCATCACTTCCCTTGACATACTGAACGGCAGTAACTACCTCTTCGTTCCCTGTTCTACATTGACAGTGTTGTGCAAAACAAAAGTTATGTTGGATCAAGTCCAAACTTTGACAAACCGTTTCAAAGAGCCCCCAAAAATAAATATAAGGACTTTTTAAGGCCTTCATTTCCTTTCTTTAAAAATTAAGGACTTTAAGGACTTTTAAGGACCTATGTGAACCCTGGTTAGTGTGGTATTTGAACCCATTAATAACGGCCAAGAGTCGCGTGAAAGGTTCAACCCTGACAACGGACTCCTACGCGGCAGCATGACCTAGTACAGGCGAGCAGGATGACTAAACGAGCCGTCTAGCTATGCCGTGAGGCCTTCTGTACAGATGTTAAAAATTATGTAATCAGAAAAAAATCTGAAGAATTAAAATCCCTGCATACACACAAAATGAAGGGGATGGGCCCAAAACAAGGAGACTTACCAAAAGCCATTCCGCTTTTATAGCTATCCTCTAACTTCTTAAGGACAACTCCTAAAGGCAATGCTACCTTCTTTTCAGTAACAAAGTATCTGAAATCTTTGGTTAAGGACCATCACAAAATAAATGAAAGGAAGTTGTTAGTCCCCTATCACTACCTACAGGGGGACTTAAAAAAAACCCAACAACCATTGACCTTTGGGTCGATTATTTTACTTGAGACGACTTCTGAGTCTCCTCACTCAAGGCTTTCGATACATTCAAATTCTGTTTCTTCATTTCAAAGCAACGTTCTAAACAATGTGAGGGCTGCTTTAGTAGGGAAAGATGGAAGTGCCATGTAAATTCGATTCATAGCTTTGCCATCAATCACCGGATATTCAAATATTGACATCAACTCTCATAGAGTCAAATTTTTTCTTCTCTAGATATATTCCTGACATCTATTTAAGTTTTGCTGTGGCTGGTTTAAAATCCCCTCCATTTCGTTTCTTTAAAAAAATAAAAATAAAAAAATAAATATCCCTCCTTTTATTTAAACTCAGCATCAGTATGTTGCCTTTTTCCCCCCCTCTTCCCTCAAAGACACACAGAAAGTACCAAGTGGGGAAGGGAAGGGATAAACCTGTGAAAGTTAAGAAAAGGTTATGAGTCAAGGATACGATCTGAGTATTCGAATGATTTCTGGGAGATGACCCATCATGGTGGTTTTTCTATCTTCTGCAGGGTCTCGGGTCAGTGCTGCTTCCATTTTACGAGCTTCTTTCTCTCGAATCTGCAATGAAAATGAAAAGTCAAAAAATGATTACATTTAAAAAAGAAGAAAAAAAAAAAAGACGAAAACGATATTACAAATTTAACTGTTCTTCAACGAAAAGACGCAATCACTTCTCAAAGAAACAAAAACAATGTGACCTGATGCAAGCCAATCAGGGAGCCAACTGATTTTGTTGAAAATAAGAGAAAATTTACTTGTAGGGCGCAGATCATACTTTGCGACGGATTTTAAGTCCACAAGATTGCGAATTGCCATTGGCACTTTAGATATCTCCATGGCCCTAGTGAAGATCTAACACTTTTGATCATGTTTGAACTGATTTGAATTCTAAACAAGATGAAAAAAACTATTAATTTCTGTCACTTTTGGCTTTCACATGCTTCTATGTTCGTTCAGCATGCATAGGCTAGGCGAAGAGAAATAAAACAAACATCCAGTTGAGAATGCAATCTCCAATGGAAGAAAGAAAAGCAAAAATGCGACCTCAGCGGGTAATGAACAATCGGTTGTGGGGTACAAGTGTACAGACTTTGAGGGGCGCAACGGATCGTGGAGTGATGGAAAGTCGACGATGGGCAATAGAGAAATTTTCAAAAATAAACGAAGTAACAGACACGAAACAGACTTTGGCATCCCTGCTTAATAAAGAAATATGGTCAAATTAACAACTACTAGGGCCTCCTTCCACTGGACAAGCAGCTGCCAACAAATAGGGGAATAACACAAAAACTTATTTAAACTTCTCCCAAGAACACTCATCCTGAACACCCTTTATCGACCAATTGAGAACCTGAATACCCCCACCCCAACCGTAATACTTTATCAACTAACACTTCATCTCGACGCACATGAGAAAAATTCAGACAACAGGCTCTTTTACAGTGACTGGGAGAAATAGGTATTGTTCTGACAAATGAATGTGGATGAGCAGATGTTGAAAAAAAATACACAATCTTTGGGCAAGTCTGACAAGACTTAGAACTCAGTTTATCGCTAGGTGTACCAGTCCTATGGCCGAGTAGTACAGTGCCCGCCGTGGAACTGAGAGGTGGCGAGTTCAAACCCGGCTGAGTCATACCTAATTGGCATTAAGAGAACAGATCTAAGACTGGTTGGCCCAGTACATGTATACAGTGACTGAGTGAGTCATTCGAGTTATGCTACACCTAATGGCTCATGCGTGGCAGCACATAAACATTTCACAGGGGTTTAAGTGCCCTCTACAAATATTGTCTGAACATTTTCTCTGCTCTGGCTGTGAGCACCAGCGATGTGAACGCGACTGCCGAAAAGGGAGCCAAATATAGGGGGATCCGGGGGCATGCTCCCGCGAAAATTGTTTCTGAAAAAGCACTTAAAATAAGCCATTCTGGTGCATTTTCATGGGTCAAACTGAAAAAGATAATCAGTTAAAAATTAGATCTAGATCTAGATTATGAG
>JAOWAZ010523669.1:0-10548 GCA_028565935.1 Goniobranchus fidelis
TGATATGATATGATATGATATGATATATGATATGATATGATATGATATGATATATGGTAAAGGGCTTACAATTTAGGCAACTTTAAATGCCCTGTGCAATAGAATTTGCATTACAAATATAAAGACAATGCATATCACAGTATACAATGATAATCTAATAAGTAGCATAAGAATCAATTGTCATAGACATATCTTAACTGAAATAATTCTTTGTCAATAGCATTTTAAACGAATTAGAGGGAATCTGAATCTTTTGTACTAAAACTAGGTTTATTCCAAATATTAATTGTCGTAAAGATAAAGAGTGTCTACGGATATTTGTATTATATCTCTCAAGAAATATTTTGAACTTACCCCTCCAGTGAAGGTATTGTGGGAAAATGTAAAGAATTTTTATGCATTCAAATTATCAATGTTATGAACTATATTAAACAGTTGAATAAGGTCTCCTCTAGTCCGTCTGTACTTCAAAGTGGGGAGATTAAGAAGTCTTAATCGATCAACATATGACATGTATTTATATGAAGGGACAGAAAACGCCTTTTAGACAGTATTGTTTGTTTTTGCAATTTTTCTAGGCAGGCCTACTCTAACACGGAACTTTTTTGTTTGTTTGTTAGTCTGTTATGTGTCTAAATTATCATTATAATATCACAATTTGTACATTACAAGGATATTGTCTGGAGACTGTCTAGGTTTAAATAGACTTATTATTGTCGGGTGAATTCGAAACCAGCCTCTCATTTTCATCCACAACTATAAAGAAAGTGTGGTATTTGAACAGGACGGAGTCAACGATTATTCATGTTAATGAAGACAAGAAGTAGACGGAAAGACAGACATGCAAAAGATTAAAAGTCTTACTTTTCATTTAAGACAGGGCTTGTCGTCAGTGAACCGTTTACAATTAAGACTTGCTGGCCAACGAATTCTTAGTTGTTTCATCGTATCCCGGCATTCTTTTCGAGACTTCCGGCACACAGATCTACAAGGCAGGATGCGCTTCCTCTCGCTGCTACACATTGGAAAATAAATAGAGCACAGTAATTTTTTAAAATGTTTACTGCATCGAGATTTAATCAAAGGATAAAACAGTTGTAGCTGTCGGCTGGCTTCTTTTTGAGTTGCTACGCCAGCGAGATCATTCGGAAAAGACGTCATTTTGTATGGAATACCGTACGTACATTGATACGCCGTAATCGCTTCACATTTATGAGCAGACTTCGTCATCTCTTCACTGTGTGGTGGTTTTCTTTCCTTTGCTACCACCATGTTCTTTCCGGATTCAGTTTCTTCTATATCTTCAGGCTTAGTTGGTCCTCTGTTGATTTCTTCTTTTTCTTTTTCCTTGTCCATTTCCTGATCCTCTTTCCCCCCATTTTCTTCCACCTGCTCAACATTAGAGACGTCGTCATCACTTGGAATTTGTACGCATGAATCAGATTCAGGGAACCTGTTGCAGTCCAGGATCTTTGGCCATCGGAGACTAATCAGATTCATGTAAGCACGGCAGTTTATGTTAACCCTTTCACAAAGTGATTTGCAAGGCAGAATAATCGTAGCGTTCTCACACGGAGGAATCAAAGCGCTGCACAGGAACAATCTCAAATGCTTACTGCACTCCACTTGGACCAACGAATGGAATTTGTGGAGTTCACTCGCAGCCTTCTCCTGGTTGGCATGACCGAGGGCGTTAGGAAAGGCCGTTCTGTCGTATGGAAGTTTTCCGATGCAGAACGGAACGACTATCGCCCGGCAGCTTTCTCGCACCAAGTTTGTCGACAACCCGAATTCTTCTCTTCCATCCGCTTCTTCAGATGCTTTTCTCATTGTTGGACTGACACAGGGCTCAGTCACCGGGAAGTGGTCACAGTGTAAACGATCTGGCCAGGAGAATCCAAAGTTCTCCATGATACCTTGACAACCGTCTCGAGCCTTTTCACAAATGGATCTGCAGGGAGGGATTACAGTACCTGAAGCGTTGATGCACATTGGTATGTGAGAGCTACACAAGAATAACCTCAAGTTCTCACTGCATTCTATTTGTATAAGTGGGTAAAATTGATGAAACTCTACAGCTGCATTCTCTTGGGACGAATGGCCAAATGCATTCGGAAAGGAAGTCCTGTTATAAGGAAGCTCACCCTTACAAAATGGCACCCTTATATCCTCGCAAGTTTGATTACTCAAAACTTCGTAAATAGATTTCTCTCCTTCTTTCATAAGAGTATCGGATCCCAATACAGATTCGGTGGTCATTTGCGTCAATAAGGTTTCATTGTACTCTGGATCTCTGACACACGGATACTCGTTAGGAAAGCGATGGCAATTGAGTTCAGTTGGCCAGTCAAATCCAAACTTGTCGACTAGTTTCTGGCAATCAGCTAGTACTCTCTCACACAGAGATCGGCAGGGCAGTACCATTTCCATTGAAGATTCTGCGCATCGAGGGAAATGGGCACTACACAGAAAGAGCTTCATCTGTTTGCTGCATTTGGCGGCAACGAGAGGAGACAATCGATTTATGTTGGATCGTGCTATTTTGTGTGTTTCATGTTGCAGTGCGTTAGGGAAAAACGTGGTATTATAAGGTAATGTGTCCTCACACATGGGGACGATTACGTCTTCGCAGGATCTGCAATCGGGCTCTGGGTCTTTGTCAACTACTGTCCGTGTTTCAAACACAATGGTTGTCTTTTCATTCAAGCAAGGGGCTTTACGGGGAAAGTTCTGACACGCCAAACACGTCGGCCACTGGAAGCCATACTTGACCATCAGTCCCTCACAGCCATTCCTGGCCGCTTCACATAACGATCTACAAGGCAACACCAAGTTGGATGCCGTTGCACATGGCGGAAAGAAGACGGAGCACAAAAGTAGTTTCATGTATTTGCTACACCCTGCTTTCAAGAGAGGAATGTAAACTTCAATTTCCTTCTCAGCAACAGTTTGTGACGTAAATCCTAAAATATTTGGAAAAGAAGTGACATTGTAAGGAATATCCTTATTACAAAATTCACTTTCCATGATTTGACATTTATCGTTGAGTGGATTGATGAACAAACGTTGCCGTCTCATTTCTGTTGTCGTCTTACAAATTTCAACGGGCTTTGGTGACTTGTCTTTGGTTCCTTCAAAGAAGTCGATGTTCATGCAAGGTTCGCCATCTGGATAAAGATCGCACTGTATATAAGACGGCCAGGCCAATCCAAACGAGATCATTGCCTCTTCACAACCTTCCTTTGCCATCTCACAGAATGATCTACACGGCAAAAGAGTGGAAGAAGAATTCGTATTGCATGGCGGTGAGTGCAAAGCACACAGGAAATGCTTTAGGTACTTACTGCATTTAATTTTCATCAGGGGGGAAAACTGGCCGAATGAAGTCGCGGCTGAATTCTGATCTGGATGGTTCAATGCATTTGGAAACGTTGTCTCATTGTATGGCAGGGCCTTCTGGCAGGCGGGTATAGACAGATGTTCACACTGGATAGGCGCAATAGAAACAGGGCTTAAACCTCGCCCACTCCTCTCATATTGTCCAAGCTTAGATTTTAAACTGATTGCTGTAACAACATCCTCTTTACTCAGACACATTTCAGAGCTGTGGAAATTTTCACATTGAAAAAAGTTTGGCCATTGAATACCTTTGGTCCTTAATACTTGCTCACATTCAAATTTTGCCTTTTCGCAGAATGACCGACATGGAAGGATCGTCGAATGCAATGTGCTAGAACATGGAGGTGTGTAAATTGAACACAGGAGGGGCCTGAGAAAATCACCACATCGGTCCTTTATGACAGGTGAATATAGATGGATTGCCAGCGCGGCTTCGAATTGATTACTGTGTTGTAAAGCATTAGGATAGGAAGTCATATTGTATGAGAGACCGATTCGACACAAGGGAATTGTTATTTTCTCGCATTTGTTATTGACATTGACACCATCCTTTGTATCGATACCAAGTGTACTTCCCTCTTTACGATGACTCTCCTTTTCAGTCTCGAGAATTATCTTACCATCTTCATCAATGCACATGTCATTTTCCGGGAAGTTTTGGCAATGAAATGAATTGGGCCATTCAAACCCAAAACTCCTAAATACGCTCTGACACCCTATCTTTGCTTTTTGACAAAGCGATCGACAGGGGCGTATCAGGTTTGAAGGAGTTGTATAGCCGCACGGCGGGATGTATAAAGAACATAGGAAAAGCCTCAAATGAATACTGCATTGTACTTTGATAAAAGGCATAAACTCGGAAATACTAAATGCAACGTCGTCTTGATTCTGGTAACCCAACGAATTTGGAAATCGTGTAGCATTGTATTGAAGGTTACGACACAAAGGTATCGATATTGGTTCACAATTTGCTGTAGTTTGAGAGACATCACCGTCACCAGCACTTCCACCTGTCTTTATTTTTGTGACGGACATCATGGTTGTGACATCTGAGTTTTCATTACCGTCCACGCATGCCACTGGATCTGGGAAATTGTCACATTGAAGAGAGCTTGGCCAATGAAATCCAAATTTTCTCATAATCGGTTGGCATTCATCCCTTGCTTTCTGACATAGATGACACGGAAGATTTAAAGTACCAACAGAACTTCCACAAGGCGGGGTATATACGGTGCATAGAAAAAGTCTAAGATAGCGATTGCAATGTGTTTTTACAAGAGGAAAAAACTGGTGGACCTCCATTCCTGCATCATCTTGGAATCTGTGATTTAACAAATTAGGAAATGATGTCATATTGTACGGTATATCATTTGCACACAGAGGAATCCTTATCGCTTCACATTTGTCTTCTTCCTTTCCAGCGATTTCATTTTCACCTTTTTCATTTACTGTAGCCGGTGACGGCTTGCCTGCGGCGAAAAGGCCAGTTTCACTAATGCATGGATCTGATGCTGGGAAATTGTCACACTGAAGTGACTTTGGCCACTCGAATCCAAACTTCCTCAAGAGGATCTCGCATCCACTTCTTGCCTTTTCGCATAAAGAACGGCAAGGGCGATTCGATGAGATATACGAAACCCCGCAAGGTGGAACATATACTGTGCATAGAAAGAGCTTGATATAGCTACTGCACTGCACTTTTACAAGAGGATAAAATTGGTGTACCTCTAATCCTGCATCACCCTGCGACCCGTGGTGCAACATATTAGGATATGACGTCATATTGTAGGGTATGTCTCTGGCACACAAAGGTATCGATATCGGTTCACATGTCCCGTGTGTTTCTTCAGTAGTCATTGAATTATGAGCAACCTGACCGTTACCAGCGTTTTCACCTGTTTGCATTTTTGTGACGGACACCATGGTCGTCACATCAGAGTTTTTGTTGTCTTCAACGCATGCCTCTGGATCTGGGAAATTGTCACATTGAAGAGAGCTTGGCCAATGAAATCCAAACTTTCTCAAAGTCGGTTGGCATTCATCCCTTGCTTTCTGACATAGTTGACACGGGAGATTTAAAGAATCAACTGAAAGACCACAAGGTGGGGTATACACGGTGCAAAGAAAAAGCTTCAGATAGCTACTGCACTGTATTTTTACAAGAGGAAAAAACTGATGGACTTCTAGTCCTGCATCGGCTTGTGTACTGTGGTTCAACAAATTAGGAAATGATGTCATGTTATAAGGTATGCCATTACGACAAAGATGTATCGTTATATCCTCGCATAATCGTGACGGGTCAGGCGTCGAATTTTCTGTAGAAACCTCTCCCTGGTTTTCATCAGTATTTTCGTCGGGTTTCAATGTGCTGCTATCCAATGCATTTTTTCCTTCTTGTGTTATATCAACGCATTCCCCCGATTCTGGAAAGTTGTGGCACTGCAATTCTTCTGGCCACCCAAAACCATAGTCGTTGAATAAATTTTGACAATCTGATTTGACTCTTTCACACAGGGGCCGGCATGGAAGAATCATGGCATCTGAAAGATTGCTACATTTAGGGAAGTAGGAACTGCATATAAAGAAACTCAAATGCTCAGTACAACCATACTCTTGTAACGGAGAAAAGGTTTGTACCATTTGTTCAGCCTCGTCTTGATTTGAGAGCCCCATCGAATTTGGAAAGTAGGTCAAATCATATGGCAAAGAGATGCTGCAAGTGGATGATTTCAAGGTTTGGCAATGCTCTAGACTAGCCATCTTGGTGTCTGGTGAGTTAGACTTGATTGTTATCTCAGTCACTTCCTTCTTCGCCCAATTCATTCTCATGGCCTCTAAATCCTCGAATTCCCCGATGCATACGCCTGACGTAGGAAATTTACGGCACTGTAGATGCTGGGGCCAGCGCAAACCAGAAAGCCTCAAAGAACCCTTGCAGGACTTTCGAGCCTTTCGGCATAAAGAGCGACAAGGTGGTAGAGGTTGATGCAGGCTGGCACACATTGGAAAATGAGCCGCACATATGAAAAAGCTGAGAAAATTCATGCATTCAGTATCTAGAACGGCGCTGCTAAAATTGAAACCTACAAATGCCTCTCGTGCCTGGTTCATATTTTTATGCTGAAGGAAATTTGGGAAAAGGGTCATCCCATACGGGAGATTTTTGTGGCAATACGAATGACGTAATGGCACGCACTTTTCATCGAGCGTTTGGATATTCTGTTCATCTCCCAGCGTTTCCGTCAGTACGTCTTGTTGATCAAATTTTCCTATACAAAATCCTGATTCTGGAAAATTGTCACATTCAAGTCTTTCAGGCCAAATAAATGCACTTTTCATGACAGAACGTTTACAGCTCTTTATGGCCTGCTGACAAAGTGATCGACATGGAGGCAAAGACTCATAACCCAGAACGCATGTCGGGGCATGAAGAATACAGACGAAGGCCCGTAGCTCATTGGCACAGTCGCTGTTCATTAGAGGTTCAAAATCGGACAAGGCTTGCTGGGCTTCATCTTGGTCGAGGTGGCCAAGAGCGTTTGGATACTTTGTCAGGTTGTATGGAAGACCCGAGGCACAGAATTCTATTGTAATCTGTTCACATTTGTTATAGGTATGTTCCCCGGGATGGCGTGTTGTCGGCTCCGTTGATTCAGAAGGTTTATGATCAGTATTGATCCTTTCTGGGTTCGTTGTCATCCTTTCATTGCCATCGAATTCCCCTTCGTCACTTTCAGCGCTAATGCATAAACCGCTTGAGGGAAAACTATTGCATTCCAGAAACGCCGGCCAGGAAATCTGGAGACTTGCTAAAGTGTCTTTGCAACTATTACGGGTGACTTCACAAAGGTCTCTACACGGGGGTATTGCTTCTGGTAAAACAGTACAGACAGGTGCGTAGACAGTACAAAAGAACATTTTGAGATATCGGCTACACCCACTGTTGATAAGATCTTCAAATTGACTCAAATTTTGCTCCGCTTCTTCCTGGTTTGGGTGACCAAGAATGTTAGGAAAAATTGTCTTATTGTATTTAATATCACCATCGCAGAGGGAGATGGAAACGGGCTGGCATTGATTTCCATCGCCTAAAATATTTTCTGCTGTGGTAGATTCTTGAAGTGGATTAGCAATACCAACCGTTGTTGATGTGTAATATTCTTCCTCGGGTTCACCAACGCATAAGAAACCTTCGTTGGGAAAGTTATTGCATTCTAAACCGTTGGGCAATGACAGCTGAAGATCCGTTATGGTCTCCAAACATTCGGCCAAGACAGATTCACAAAGCTGGCGACATGGCGGAAATGGTTCAGGCAGAATTGTACACACAGGCGTGTAGACACTACACAGAAAGAATCGCAGATGTCGACTGCAACCACTGTCGATGAGTTCTTCAAGGCGACCTAGCTCAATATCTCTTGATGCATCCTCTTGGTTTTCGTGTCCCATTAGGTTTGGGAAAAACGTCGTGTTGTAGCCAATACCGTGGTTACAGAGAGGCACGACGATTCTCTGGCAGCCACCAGACAGCTGGGAAGGTGTTGACGAAGTCACCGAGGAATGAGACCCATCGACGATTTCTTGAGGTTGAGAAGTTGTATCCATTTGTCCGTCAGTAGACTCCGAGGTGACCGTTTCACTTTCAGTAACTACGATTGTTCCTAGCGAGCTTTGTTCTTTGGTGCTGGCAGCTACACTTGTCGGTGTTGTTTCCGGTTCGGATTCAATTTCAACCGGTGCAAAGCATAAGCCAAAGAGAGGAAACTGGTTGCATGAAAATTTGTCGGGCCAAGAGTCTGTAGTTCTGCTTTCAAAATGTTCCTGAGCTTTGCTACACAGTGACTGACATGGCGGCATGGGAAGAGAGAAAACCGTGCAAGCCGGAACATAGATACTGCACAAAAAGAATCTCAAGTTCAGACTTCTAGGAGACTGCACCAGGTACTCAATCATGCGTAGCTCCTCCCCCGCTGCCTCCTGGTCTTGGTGGTTCAATGAATTTGGAAAGGCGGTCCAGTTGTAAGGTATATTATCACGACGGCACATGGGGTCTCTCACGTTTTCACAGTTCCCCATCTTTAAAACTGGAACTTCTGCCATTTCCGCGGCAGGTGTCGTCTGCATGTCATTTAGAAGTCGATTTTCATCGTTTATGTTTGGACCCTCTTTTCCATCGTTATTTGCAACGGTGGATAGAGCCTCGTTGTTGGCGGCATTTAAAGTAACGGTATCCTCGTTATTTTCTGGAGGGGAAACTTGAGTTGGAACACCTTCTGCAATTGTCTGAGTAGTGGTGATTGTAACGGAACTCTGTGTGGTCGTCGACGTCCTGCGATAAAGCCTTTCATATCTCCTTCGTTCAGCACCTGCGATGACTCTTCGCCTCCAGAACCAGTCCACTTCCTTGTCGTGATCTCCCAGACATAGACCTGCCGTTGGAAACTGTCTGCAGTTCCAAGTGGCAGGCCAAACTATCTCAAGATCCCTAAAAGACTCCTTACACTCGATTTTAACTTTCCGACATAGAGATCTGCATGGTGGCAGTGGCGTTGCGAGAAGTGTGCAGGCAGGTGCGTGGATGACGCAGAGAAAGAATTTTAGGTGTTCACTGCAACCTTGGGATACCATTATCTCGTAGCTGATCATGTTCATCCAGGCTATCTCTTGGGTGTCGTGGCCTAGTAGGTTAGGAAAAGTGGTTTCATTATAAGGTAAACCAAAGGTGCATAAGGGAAGACTCACTTTTTCACACTTGTCTCTCTCAATTTGGGGCTGGCCCCAATCGATCTCTCCAGTTCTTTGATCCAGATCTTCTTCACCAGCTTCATCGTCCCCATCTTTGCTGGATGCTTTTGTAGCTAATGTCCATTTTGGCAGTTCATTTTGTTCTTCGCTGACGCAAACACCGGAAGTTGGAAATTTATTGCATGCTATATGATCTGGCCAATCAAATCCAAGATTTTTTAGCTGACGTTTGCATGGACTTTTAGCCTTTTGGCACAGCGAACGGCATGGCGGCACAGGTTTGTACAATCCGAAACAGACTGGGAAATAAAACGAACACAAAAATAATCTGAGATACTGGCTGCACCCTGTTTCAACCAATGGCAGAAATGTACTCAGTGCTTCAGTCGCTCTCTGCTGAGTGTCATGTCCCATAGCATTGGGCAAAACGGTCCAATTATAGGGCAGCAGATCACTGCTGCAGAATGATGTTTCGATGGCTTCGCAGTAGTCATTGGTACCGGTGCCATTTGCGAAGTACAACCGCAGAGTGTGACTCACGAAGAAAAGAAATAACGAAATAAATCTTTTACCACCCATGTCAATGGAATTAACTTCACAATTCCGGTGATTTAGTGATTAGGGAATAAGTATTCAACATGGTTCAGTAAATATGGATGAATGCAAAAAAAACAGACTGAAGAAGAAGTTAAAGAAAAAACAAACAAACTAGGACTAAAAAGAGGAACGAAAAAAACACAATGAAAAATAACGATTAAAAAAAAAAAGAAAAGAAACCAGGAGTGTCTTGTTTCGTCTTTTCAACTCACTGACCAATCATAATACAATCTAAAATTGATACCAGTCACGATATATCATATAGTGAATCCTCATGAATAATATAAGAATATTATATCAAAGACGACTGTCACTAGATAGATCTAACACACGATGTTGTAGAGGGTTGAAACTAAAAACACAAACGGCACGTTACAGAAAATGTTTCTGTAAACCTTGCAGTTGAGCATGTTGACATCACATTAAATTTTATAGTCGTGGGAGCTTTCAAAGGTCAAAGAAGTGCCGTCGAATAACATCCGGTCATTAGCTCCACTCAAGAAAAAGGTATAAAAACACTAAGCTCACGGCAGGAATCATTTGACACATAGGACTACCATCACTCCACACATCAGTTGTTTAAAACGGCTCCTACGATTGACCTAAATATGACAAGTGATGAGATGGTCTCAGCTTAGTTAGCGATGCTTTCTTTTTCTGTATTTAAATCTTGAAACATTGACAAAGCGCAGTGCTAAGATGGCCTAGTGCAATTAGATGTAGAGGATGGTTGAGGAGAGAGAGAGAGAGAGAGAGAGAGAGAGAGAGAGAGAGAGAGAGAGAGAGAGAGAGAGAGAGAGAGAGAGA
>JAOWAZ010523780.1:0-10545 GCA_028565935.1 Goniobranchus fidelis
AGTCACTATTGTTTTCATGCCATTTCCTCTCAAGCATGGATGACTTTTACCTCTCTTCCAACCTAGTCAGTAGCTTTCTGTAAGTGTATTTAAAATATGGTGATGGTTTTTCTAATGTTCTAATGTAGTGCTCGTCGTACTAAAGAAAAAAAACAACCTAGTTGTTTGAATTCATAAGGACATGAATTCGTCATTTACGAATTACTGAGTGTAGCCGACTAGATGTGTCACTAATCCTTCTGAAGCAGAAAGACTATAATTTATTAAATTTTCATCAAACTTGCAGGTACTTTATCCCATCTAAAGTACTCCCTATACACATTAAAAAATCAAATAAGTATGCCATGATTTTTATTTGATCTATGGGTACATAGAGCGA
Source organism: Goniobranchus fidelis (assembly GCA_028565935.1). Classification (NCBI taxonomy): domain Eukaryota; kingdom Metazoa; phylum Mollusca; class Gastropoda; order Nudibranchia; family Chromodorididae; genus Goniobranchus; species Goniobranchus fidelis. The sequence goes on from JAOWAZ010523780.1 coordinate 380, forward strand.
TTCGTAAAGATAAAAGGTGCTACATAAATTTCTTGATCATGTTTTCAACTCACTCACTGGTATCAAACAATGGGTATTGAGCTTGAACCATTGGCAGTATACTTATTTACATTGCTGTCTCTGTCAGTTTGTCTGTCTCTTCAATGTGCTTAGAAAGCAACTGGATTTGTCTTGGTCAGTATAACCTAGGCACTTGCTAATATCTCCAGCTGTTCTTGAAAAACAAATTCTCTAGCAGATTCTTAAAGCTTTCATTCTCCAATTTGTATAAGAATATTGAACATAAAAATGGATTATGATCACTTTCTGTCTGGATAAGCTATAAATTTTTTGATGGTTTTTCTTCATTTGCTGCAGATCAAATCTAATTTTCTTTCAAGGACATAGTGGTAGACTGAATATTAGCGAAGATACCAGTCTAAGGCCTCTACTCTTAATCTTGGGTCATACAACTTTACCTTTTTCTTAGACACTCTGTTACTATTACTCTAGCCATACTTGAATGTCAGTGACGCAAATTAGTTAGCTTACATCCTTTTTGCTTTTTATCCTATATCAGCTTTTGTTCCCTTTTTTTTAAATTGCTTATTCTGTCTATCATATTCTTTAAGGAATTTCTTTTTTCTTTTTCTTTTTTAAAACTTCAGTTATAGCCTTTACTTTACAGCAAATACACTTTAGTGTGATAAGTATGTAGAAGGTAGGTTTTATTTCATCATTTGTTTCCATATTTTTGAAATGTATCTGCTTTTCTCATATGATATACATCCTTCTAGCTGTTAACAGAAGTTCTCATTTTTTTGCTTTGATTTATTGGATTTCATAGCTTTAATCTTTTTACCAAAAGATTTTGATGGCCATAAGGTGTTGTGAATTTGTTGCATGGTTATCAGGCCGATTAGTACCCATTTTAAAATAAATTTTTGACTTACTTTTGCTTTGAATTGTGTCACACATTGTTTCTTTGGTTCTGTTTACTTTATGTGAATATCGGCCTTCCCTTTAATACGGGAGTCGTGATAAAGGTGAAGAGACTGGAAGAATCTGCAGTCAGTTCTGTTTGCCATTGATTTTGGTGTGTGAATAAGATTTTTCTTCTGATTTTTTTCTTTGTTCTCATTGATCCTGTTTGCCTTGCTTGCCTAAGCTGTCTTCATACTCATTTGTGTAAATTGTTAAGGGCTGGCCCCTCTCAAAATCAATAATGGTAAAGGACTGTGACAAAGGGGCATAACTCTGTCTTAATCAGGTACATGTACAAAAATTGACATAATATTTGAACTTAACAATTTAGAGACATGATTAAAAGAATCTGATGTATCATAAAGATCTATTTCACTTAGATTTGTAGTGTTGTGTAGCGTAAATAGTCAACTCTATCTTAGTGAATGGGAACTTCCTTAGGAATGAACTTCCGGAGTAGATCTAAACCCTAGACCTAGACCCAGATCGAGAATCACTGGCGTTGTTCAAGGGTCTAGCCCCAGCTCAACATCTCTATTTTCTGCAATAAACCTAGATTCTACATCACTTTCATCTCCAATATCATCAATCGATCCACCTTCTTCATTTCCTTATTTCTCATTCCATAGATAAGTTGCAATAGTGCTTTGAAGGCTCTTTACAATAAATCATAGTGATGTAACAGTTTGATGATTTTTATAGCCAAAGTCAAAAGTAGAACTCTGTAGTGTTAGAATCTACCAAAGCTGTAGCTGATTGTAAGTTACAGAATGGAGCTTATTCTGTGCTTAAATTGAGTATGCCGTGATCAACTTTCAGCTGGCAATCATAGGCTATCCCGTCACGTCAATGCACATTGAAAGGCGATGGCAGTCGATTACACCATTTATCAGTTAATACATTTCCTTTTAACACATCTGAATATCTAGTCTCTTTTTTTTTGTCATGTTTTGTTCAGCTTGTTCTCTTGTTTTTTACCCAGCCTGTTGAATGTTTAGGAAAATTCACCTCTGTATATTTTTACAATACATTTTTAAATGAATGTTTGCATTGCTTATCACTGTAGTCAACCTTGAAGCATAAAAAGATCTTTCTCTCAACTTTTTGGAAACTTTGATGGATAACTTTGAAGCTGTCTTTCTGGACATTCCTATTAAAACTGTTATTATTAAACACCATATGGGAATAATGTCAAATGTTCTTCCTTTCTAGCTTGATGTGCTCATAGAATGCCAGGTGAACTTATTGTTTTGGAAATCATGTAAAACAATAAGATTTGAACTACTCAACTATAAAGACATGACATGATACGTCACTTTTAGGGTATCACCCTTCGACAGACAGCTTAAAGAGACAAGCAGATGAAACAAATTAACATGAATGGTGGAAAAAATTTTACTGGATTCCTGAGGAAGTAAAATACTAGATCTAGATGTTAAAAAAAAAAGAATTGAAAGCACAAGAACGGTACCAGATTTCCTGGAGAAAAAGGCTGCAGCAAATTTGCTTCTTGATTAGTTAGAGATGAATTGGATATGATGTAATCCAGATTTTGACCGCTCTGATGGCCTAGTGGAACCAGGAGATTGCGGGTTCGATTCCCATCTGAGCCATGCCGGTACAACAGACTTCTGATAACACGAACTCCAAGGGACTAGTGTTATTAGTTCATGTTATCAAGAATTCATGTTAAGAAGATGGAACAAAATCTAAGCCTAATTGATCGAAAACAAAGTTCGGTGAATGAGTGCTGAATACTGGCGCAAGTAAATCAATTGGACATCAACTTAACCTGCTATGGTAGGCCTAAAAGAAAGGAGAGGGGGTGTTTTAGGTGGGCAGCAAATAATTGAGTGATCGGTAACGCATATCATCACATACTTCATGTAGGGATGGGAATATATTGCGCTTCAGTAATTAGCCCTTCATTTCAAGTCGTGACATGATACCATGTACGTGGGTTGCGATAGTATGTTTCCTCACCAGGTTCCCCAAACACCTTTGTGTGACAGAGGCATGATGCAACATTAAATCTAGGCCAGGCCTTTTTAACATATGTATGCCGCCTGGTTCACTTTGTCTGAAGCTTTGTTGGTGTAAGAATAGGGGAAAATTCTGAAAAGATTCCTGTGAAACGCTAGCTTCGGTTCATTTTCACGAGATCTAGTGAAAATTGATTTTGTGTTAAAGGATATTGTATTAGTTGGATAAAGAAGAAAAAAATTTGGGAATTCGCATTCAGTTTCTGCTAAGGGTAAAATTCGTGTAAAGCGGGTTCATGTAAGGTAAATTCCACTGTATTTACTGTCTCGCTTGGCCCTCAGTATTATAATAATGATGGTAATAATAATCATAATCATAATTTTATTCAAATTGCGCCTTTTTGCAAAGTGCAAGGCATATTTAAAAGTCACAATCATAAAAACAAGAAAGGTGAATAAGATGTGTTTGTATAAGCTTTTTGAATGATTCAACACTGCTGGTCAATCTCACTGACTCGGGGAGGGAATTCCAGATAGAGGGACCAAATTTTGAAAAAATCTCTCTCTTTCTCTATTATGAGAAAAGTTCTAAGACTGGTCTTCTGGGTTTCTGTATAAGCTGACTAGGTATGTCATTCAAGTTGTGCTACACATTATGACTCTTAGGTTGCAGCACACAAACATGTCGAAATAGCACTGCTTCTGATATAACGTACAATATTGAAAAGTTGCAACCTTACACACAACTAGCTATTCAATCCAGGTAATGCCAGTTAAACTGGATATAAGTACAAGACTGGGTGTATATTTTTGTTGTAAAGGTTCTGGGAATGTGCTCAGCTCAAGTGCTTTAGAGAATAGTATTTGTACAGAGTCCTGTGCTAAGTTTTATCTGAACTAGGGAAGAGTCCCAGACTTTCCAGACTATAATAGATTTTATTCTAAATCCTTTTCCCTCTTGTATTCCTTTTGTTTCTATTGAGAGTTAGGCGGAATATTGATCTCACTGTCAAGAAATAAGGCACAATAAGGGGATAGATAGTTTTGTTTGGATTTTTTGTTTGTTTGATTGTATCCTCTGTTCCCTCATAAATTTTTCCCAACCTTCTGTCTTTTCTCTAAACGTTGAATCAAGTTCCCTCTCTTTCCTTCTTGCAGTTTTTTGGTATGGAGAAAAGAACCATAACATTTGATGCTAATGTCTAATTCGCTGTTCAAATTTTTTCACAGAAGAACGACGCTGATGACACTTCAGCCAATCCTTCTGACCTTGGACTCTCATGGATGGACTCAAAGCCACCAAAGATTTTCTCAAAAGACGATTCCGGAGCAACATAACCTGATCTGAAAAGTAGACGTCCATGTTTTCTTCTCAACCAATTATCTTACACTGCTTTGTTGACATTCTTTAAATTTAAATGCTGTTGTTGGGGAGTTCCAGCTGCTGGCCGATCTCAGTCGGTCAAAATTGTGAATGCCACGTTTTATGTTGCATCAGTGTAAATACAATGAAGATGTTTGTGTGTGTCTGTGTGTACATGTTTGAGCCAGGAGTTTGCCTGTCATCCACTGTTCAGCTTCATTACATTTTTACATTGCAGTTTTAAAATATTTCATCCACTCGTCCTTTCATGACAGTGAATAGTCTCATTATTCAGATCATTTACATATGGTTTTTTTATGTTAATACTTGGTATTTTTGTACATGGGTTGCTTTTTCTTTCTTTTAGTTGATCATCTTTTTTTGTTTTAGTTGTTTTTTTTTTATTTCCTTTTTTTTGTAGCGTAATAAAAATTCTTTTACTGTATATGTGTTAAAAATGAGGAAATGGGAGATCATGATATGCAGTTCATACCCACCTAACTTACACATCATTATTATTCTCATCTTTGATTGCACTGTTTCAGTTATGTATAGCAAAAGTGCTAATCAGAGGTCAAATGTTGAATAGTTCATGTCTAAGCATGTACATTATTGTTAGAGATCTGTACTGTAATGTCACAATTACTCAGGCACATCAAAGTGTTCATGTCGGGATATGAATTGAACTTTGTGTGTTGAGTCGCCATCTGTATCAAGCCCAGTCATAAGAAAAAATAATTGTACTTTGACAAAAAGTTCAGTTCTTTTGTAGGCCTACTGAAATCTATAATTTATGAATTCATTGTAACCCATTGAAAAGTATTTAGACCAGTATTTAGAGTAGGGATAGTACATCTGTTAATATTTAATTCATTAATAATACGTAGAATAAAATCATTTTATTTGCAAACATAAACATTGGCCTGCATAATTTCATAGATGTAGATTCCATGTAGGGAGAATGTGTAGTAGATCTGCTTCCTATCATGACTCACAAACTAGTATGATACTTACTATTATGATAATGCCTTACACAAATAACTTAATCATTAAGACATTTTTCATAAATTTTCCTGGAAATATAAAAAATCTATTTGATGAATGACTTGAAACTAGGTTTTATTTGCAAAGAATACATAAGTAAACTTATAATTCATGTGGTTCAAAGCTTATCCGGGTTTCTGTGATATGAAGCGGACAATGACACAGACTTAATCCATCATTTTCTAAATAATAGGATTCTAGCTTATTGCAGAGTACTGTTCCAACCAAAGCCGCACCCATTTTCACCTGGGTCGAGTGGTGCAACAGTGGAAAATGATCTTACTTAAGAAAAAAGCTCTAAGTTTTTTAGAGAGAATCAAACTTGCTGCCTTTTGGTTTGCAGGCCAAATCTCTACCACTATTTGTTTCTTTCAGAATTTATTACAATTATCTTTCTGCCACCTGATTTGACTGCTACTGAAAAGGGTTGATTTGCCCATTAACTCTTGCTGGCAATCATGTTACATTAAAAAGTCATGGCATTGTTTGACCATAGCAGTAGACCCTTCAACATCTGCAAGATGTCATTTCAATCAATGATCTTGCATACTCAGGCTGGCAGTGTTCCTAATACATTTTAAAACATAAAAAAAAAGTTATTATAAAGATATAGAAAGCTCTTGATGAAGAATTAAACTTAGAGGGAGATGGAAATGAATGAAAATATGTAAGGTGACAGCGAAAGTGACGATGAATGGCTTTTTATGATCCAACATTAGATCTAGAGGTGGGATGGGGCCGAAACAGCGCTTGAGTGTTGCCATAGTTCTGTTTATAGGGGAAACTGACCGCTAAAACAATTTTGTATCCATTTCTATTAAAGATATAAATGAAAGTTCATCGTGTTGATTTCCCTACAATAGAGATCAATTGTAGTCAGTTTGGGTTTTTGTTTGTTTGTTTGAAGGAACACCAGGTGCTATTTGTTTAGAGTTATGTCCCTTTTCATTGGAACACAGTAATGTGATTCATTCAAATATTTCAGGGGAAAAGGCTTAATTAGAATGGATGTACAAGTATATTTTGCTTGCAGATCCTTTAAGTACTTTTCAAGATACGTTCTTTTTTTTTTTTTCATTTGGTTTTTTCTCTTTCATTTCACTTGCTTCGTCTGTAACTTATACTGACTGGAAATGTAAGCTGTCATTAATGCAAGTATTGTGTTACTTTTGAATCTTATACATGATGTGTATTTGCAACAAGAGTGTATTGTGTTAAAAATTATGTGGGAGTGTGGGAGTGAAAATCTGTATGTTCCTGTGTGTATGAATGTATTGGAGATCAGTATTTCATTGGGAGTTACAATTAGAACTTTAATACTTCATTGGATGAATATGGAGAATATGATAAAGAAAAAAAACAACAACCCAAAACTAATAGTTGATTTAATCAATACTTAATTGCCTGTATGTTGTCAACCCTTAAATACCTCTTTGAAAAAATCTGTCCAGTCAGTGTATTCAAATTCCATTATTTTTTCTCATTATATCCATCTTCTCATTCATTGTACACAGTCCCTTTTACCCCTACTTCCCTTTGATCAGTTTGTCACAAGCAGCATGTCTCGTCTTTGTCACAATTTATCTTGTCTCCTGTATATCAATCTATTAGATGGACTATGGATGCAATTGATAAAGTAACAATTATCTTGTCCGTCTCATCTTCCCTGTATCCACTCTAATCGACCTGCGATCCCTATGTAATGGAGAAAGGCTCACAATCAAAGAAGTAAATTAATGAGTATATCCATACTGAAAATTAGATTTGAATTATTCTTTTTATTTCTTTTGCCTCCATCTTTTATTACCTTTTTTTTTTTCACCTGTCTCCTTGGAAAAATACATATTTAAAGTCATATATATCTCATATGTCTACAGGTGACATGTGAGAGTATTTTTGAGATTTCAGTGTTCTGGTTATTCTTCGTTATTACCTTTGTTTCAGAAAATTGTTTTTGTAATTTATTACTGTGGTATCAGTCATCTCAGTGAGTCACAATTCTCCTATCTCATACTGTGGACCTGACCTTTCATGTCTTTTTTTTATTATTTAATTTTTTTTTAAAGATTTTATGAGAATGTTAGACAATAATTCTTCCCATGTCCTTTTTCTCCTTCACTGTCATACTGCTATATATGCTGTATTTTTTCAAAATGTATCTATTCCTTAGACAAATAAATATATTGTTTAAAGAACATGAAATATTTTGAGCTAAAAATTTAATTGAACTTGATTCTGTCTGTCAGGTTAATTTACGCAAGTGCCTTAATGCTCTTCTGATATTGAACTGAAAAAAAATGCATTTTTTACCCACTGCAAAATGTTAATCCCATTTTTCTTATCATTCTGTAATTGTAAATCAAGACATAAAAACAAAACAGAACTATGAGTCTGTCAATTGATGAATGACTTTCTGAAGTAAAATTCTGAAACATAGACAAAGCTCTATGCTTACAGTCTCAAATCTGTGGGCCTTATCGATGCTAATCACTTCATAAAGTGGCGAGTAATATCTGTTCTCTGACCAAGTAATCCTCGATAAAGTAGATTTCAGTTGTTTCAATATGCATGGAGAGCCTTTATAGCAAATAGCTATTTCAGTTTGTATAGAAGCATGTATAAGGGACTGAGAATAGAAATCACATTAATCCAAAACAGATAAACACTCTTATCTTAGCCATTTTAAGAGCCAATTTAATACTTACATTAATTGACTGACAATTCCTTTCAGTCCAATCTCATGCTGAATCAGAGGGCCGTGATATAATATATATAGAACAAATTTACCTTGACAGTGTTATAATCTCTTCATAGACTGGAACCTCTGCATTGCCCTGGAACTTGTCAACTAACATTGAATTTTCTCCAGTTACAGGACAACAGTGGCAATAGTCATTTTTTTGTTTTGTAATTGGACCTGTCCTCCGCTTCTGTTCTTATTGTTGTTCTGCCAGAAAAAGGACTTTTAAGTTGTAGTGTTCTTTTCATGTCTTTATATGATATGTGTCCCATATTTCATACTCACTTTATTTTGAAGGTGGTATTTCATTCTGTGTATGTGTATTTCATTCTGTAGAGGTCAGATGTGGGAAAAGAAATGAGGTTTATTATATGTCATGCTTGATAGAAGATGTCTTTTATAAGGTTTTTTTGGTTTGAGATTTAAGAGGGCATTGGAATTTGTTCGTTTGTCCATTTCTTTACATTTAATGTAGTAAGTAGCATTCTCATTGGGAGTTTGTTGTATTGCAGAGAGACAGAATTTTTTAAGAGTGGTCATGTTAAAACAAAATTAATATATACATTGTAGGGATTTTTTAAAAGTCTGCTGGTTGTAATACAAGGTGTTCTAAATTATAAAAGAAGATTTAACTTCTTCTTTACTTATTTTCATTTTGGGTAAAATAAAACAATATATTGGTGTAATTTAAATCTTATCCTTTCTTTAGTGTGACCTGTGTTTGTATCTTTATGTCAACTTTTAGCTCTCTGTGGCAAATAAGGCCTGAATATATCTGTAATTTGCTCTATCTTGGGATGCTCTTCTGGTTCTATCTCAGGTTGATATCTTTCTGACCTCCGTCTTTTTGCCCCTTCTATCCATCTATTTCTCACCTCCATCCCTCTCTTTTTCCCACCTCATGGATGACCGTTTTAAGGCATTCTCTTTATCTGTCTCATGGCAAAGGTGCTGTCATTTCGAAGAAAATTCCTTAAGATGTGGCTCATTTGTGGCCATACTCTTCTCCCTCTCTCATTTGTGGATTTTTTGTGTTTGCAATCTTCAAATGTTTTCTTATTTTTGCATGTTCATTAGCTGAAGATTTCCTCTCTAGTGTTGCACTCGAAAGATGGCGAGTCCTCCACTTTTCTTAATACCCAACTTTCATTTTCCTTCACAAATATTGACACAATAAAGGTTACGAGAAAAATTCATGTAGTCATTTTGTATGTTGTTTGTGGGAAAAAAATCACCTTTAAAAGTCATTCTAAATGCTACATTGGCTCAGCTAATCTTCTTTTGATTGTCAATGTTGCCTCATCAATTTTCAATAAAGAAAGCTTTTAGATCTGTAGAGCAGTCGACTCTGCACTGCATAATGTTGTAGTCTATTGCCTGTGTTGCTTTTTTCTGTGGATCAAGGCAGTTGAAGGTTAAGTGAAAGCTTTTTCTCTCATCTGTCTTCTGTCAGACTCTTTTGTCTTCTTAGAATGCTGGGGATTTTACCGGGAGAGGTAAGATTGGGTTATTCAGTTTCTTATGACGATGAAAATTCTTTGATCAGTCATGATGAGACATTCAGGTTTACCTGTGAAGAAATGATGCAAATAGACCTTTGAGATCTTTCTTTTATTTATCAATTACAGTAGTAAAAGAAAGTCTTTCACAGTGCTAGTGTGGCTTGGCCTAGTAAAACTCAGATTTTGACCCATAGAATAAAACAGTAAAATCATTGGCTTATACAAGGTGATTCTAAAAGAATCATCTGATTTAAAATGAACATAATGTAGATACAAAAATTAACCACATATCAAATGAAACTACATTTACACAAGTTTTTTTCTAGAACAGGTTTCATAAATCTGGATACAACTTTTATCCAACAATCGCGGGTTTCAAAAAACTTGTTCGATTCATAAATGCTCAACATTCATCAGTGCACATAATGTAGCATATCATCAAAAACTTGGGTAAGTCCTCTCTCATTTGATGTAGGTTTCATTACGGGATGAATCATCCCGAATCACCCTGTGCTTTGGGCCTGCTTGAAATGGACTGAAGCACTCAACTAAAAACGATTTTCTTCTGTTAC
>JAOWAZ010523891.1:0-15948 GCA_028565935.1 Goniobranchus fidelis
TTTGTGTTACCCATCCATGTTTCAATAGCATCAAAACTGGTTGAACAAAGACCTGAAATTAAACGAAAGTAAGTAACATGAACATGCAGATGAGGAACTCTTCAATGCAAGTATCAGACCTATTCTTGAGTATTGTGTAACGGTATGGGGAAATTGCAATGCTGGTCAACTAGACATCCTATTCAAACTCCAAAAGAGATGTGCAAGAATAATTTTAAACAAGGATTACAAAACAAGATCTTTGGCACTTTTTAAGAAACTCGGATGGAGCCCTGAAGTTTCTCTTGAAGAGGGTCTCTCCAAAACCGTTCAATACTTCTCACGGAAAACGGAAACCCAATGAGTTCCAATTTTCCGACACGTGCCTAAATTTAAAACTCGATTCAAAACAATGCGCTTATGAAAAATTTTAAAATTGCCCGGATTTGTTTTATTGCGGTAATTCTTTTGGCGGTTTCTTGTGGCGAATCAAAAAAGCCAAGGCCGAGTTCAATACAAAGCATCCCGAACTGGTTTAATGACGCAGGTTCGCCGAACGACGGCTTTATTTATGGAATAGCCTCGCATCCCGCCTTGGCCAGAGCCAAGGAAAAAGCTTTGAGGGAAATCGCGGCCAAAATCCAAGTCTCCATTCAAAGCGAAACCGAATCCGTGACCAACAAAATAGGCACCGGTTTCTCGCAAACCTATCAGGAGGTAATTCGCGCCAAAGTGGCCGATGTTTCTTTCAACAACCCGGAAACCGTAAACCAGGCTAAAATCGGGAATACTTTTTATGTCCGTATGCGTGTTTCGGTTGATTCTCTGGTTCGCGCAACCGTCTTGGATATAGAACAAATTGAACGAGACATCGCTCCCATTGAAACAATCGAATCAAGCGGAAAATCGCGATTGGAAAAGCTCTTTGCTTACAAAGCGTACAATGACGACTTGGTGAACGGCATTTCCCTTTGCTTGCGTATCAGAAGTTTATCCAATTTCGATTCTTGGCCCGTTGAATACCCGATTGACGAGAAATTGGACTATTTTTCTTCCAAAAGGGCCAAAGTCGGAGAAATCCTGCGCGAGGTTTCATTGGATATCCAATACAGTCCCGATATTTCGGATTTGGCGTCGGTAATTGCCGATGCCATGAATTCGGAAAAACTCAGGGCTTCGATAAACCCCACCGCCAATCCGGATGGGGCGCTGATTTTGGAATCGTCTTTTAATGAAAGCAAAATCTACAATGATTTTCTGGTTTCCGGCGATTTGGTTTTTTCGCTTAAGGACGGTTCGGGAGAGATATTGAGCACAGGTCTGGTGAAATTGAAATCCTTTTCCCCCAAAGATCACCAACACGCCCGAAGGTTACTGGCCGGCAAGTTGAAAAAAGAAATCCTCTCCAAAGGCATTTTAAACCTTTTGAAAATAAATTAAACAACCCATTAAGTTTGAGGAGTCATATGAAACGCTTCTTTTTGGTTTTTTCCGCCGCGTTGTTCGGCTTGCTCTTGGCTTCCTGTAGTCAAACAACGATTGACAATCTGGATCGGTTCGATGAGTTCAGCATCCCGGCCGCCGATGTGCTCCCCTCCCAAGAGCAACTTAAAGGAGGCAAGGCAAAGGTGGTCATTTTCGATCTGAAAAACTCGGACAAGGTTTCGGAAAGAATAGGGACCGGGCGAATCATTACGAGCAAACTTGTTGAAGTCGTCAGTCAAGCCAATGCGGATGTGATTGACCGGAATTCGTCCTCCGTTATGGTGGATGAAATCAGATTGTCCCAGGAGAAAGGGGTGGATTACGAAGGTCCCGAAGTGGCCGAATACGTGATTGACGGAAGGGTGTTGCAAACCACTTTTCAAGTTACCTACAACCCCCCCAGAAAATACAAAGACATAGATGGCCAAGTTGTGGTAAGCGAGCCTTCGTGCACTTACAGGGGAACCGTTGGCGGGGATTACAAACTTTACAAGTTGCCGAGCAACAAGATTTTGAAAAAATTTTCTTTCAATGACACCGAAACCGAAACCGTGGCGGCAACCGAGGCGAATGTTTCGGCAGGCCAAGCCTTGATTTCCGGTTTGTTCTCGGGTCGAACCCCAAGCGAATGCAAACCCAATCAAGGTTTAACGGATGGCTTAATCAATGACGCGGCCAATGAATCGATTCGAAAAAGCCGCTTGGAAATCCAGAATTTTTTCAGCCCGAAAGGATACATCACCAATATGTATGAACTGGATGACGTCTATCTGGCAAAAGTAAATGTGGGCTCCAATAACGGCTTGGTTCAGGATCAGCCCGTTAAAATTTATACCATCAGGTATACCACCAATGCCCTTACCGGCGAACAAAACGAGGAACCCAGAGTGATTGCAAGAGGTTGGGTAACCAACCGCATTTCTTCGGACAACGCTTATATCCTTATCGAGGAGAATGCCAAAAGAATCAGGCTCGGGGATTTTGTCAGAATCGAATTTACCAAATCCGGGTTTGAATCCTTCTCCGACATGGATTGGCTGAATTAACCCGTCTTCCCTCCCTTCCTTGTTTTGCCTGCCACCCCATGAATTTTAAAACGTTCATCGATTATCTTTATTCAAAGACGATCAAGAGCGTTTTTTACTTTCTTTTGCCGGTTGCCTTGTTTGTCAATTTGGCTTCGATGCTTTGGCTTTCCACCGTGGAAAATTCTTCCAGACCCTATTATCTTTTTAATTTGAATATGCACATTCTTTCGGGGATGATCCTTATTTGCGTGAATATTCTTCTTATTTACGATTATTTTATCGTGCGCTTTGGATGGCGGCAACCCAAGCTCGGCAAACCCGGAAAGCCTTATTTGACAAAGTTTATGTCCGGCGGTTTTCAAAATGTCATCGCTTTTGTCTGGTCGGTCTTACTGATTCATTTCTCTGTTTCGGGAATGGTGGTTTTTTTCTACTCAAAAAACCGTTCCGAAACCTTTTACGCCGGCAACATTTTGTTGTATAAACTTTCCCATGAAATTTTTTTGTGGGTTTTTCTGGCCGTAACTTTGGTTTATTACTATTTCGTTTTTGGAAAAATCGCCAGAAACCTGTTTTATGGAACCGAATATAGATAGCCTGCCGATCCTGGGTTTGACAGGCGGCATGGGTTGCGGAAAAAGCGAGGTTTGCAAAGTGCTGAGCCAAATGGGTTGTTCGGTGATAGAGGCTGATCAACTAGCCAGAGAATCGCTTGGAAGTGAATGGGGCGTGTTGGAAAAAATAGTCAAATCATTCGGAACCGGCATCTTGAACGAATACGGGGAACTGAATCGGAAAAAACTTGCGGCCATTGTATTTGCCGATGAGGACAAATTAAAAATTCTCAACCAAGCTATTCAGCCCGTCATCAAAACGCTCTTCAATTCCCGATTGGAAAATTTGCGAAGAAACCGCGAAAAAGGCTTGGTAATCTTTGATGCCCCTCTCCTGTTGGAACAAAATTACGATCCTATGGTTGATAAAATCCTGGTTGTATTTTCGAGAAAAAACATTGTCATCAACCGACTTCAAACATATAGGGGTTTTACTTTGGAAGAAATCGAAAACAGAATGAAATTCCAATTGGAAATCGAGGAAAAAATCACTCGGGCCGATTATCTGATAGAAAATAACGGTACCTTGGAAACCCTCCGCAAGAAAACCCGTCAGTTCGCTTCCCGCCTTCTGCAAGACTTGAATCTTTCTCAAGATACACTGAATTTCCGAAGTTAAAAATTCCTTGCGTCAATCGGCCGGTTTAAAACGGAAAGCATCCATAGCTTGAAATGCGGTCGGCGGTGCATGAATCACCTGTGCCGATTTTCATTCTTGATCTTAATCACCGAAGAGGATTGCTAATCCCGTTTTGGTTTGTCGGGGCATTCTCAACAAAGCTTCGGGCAAACCGTCAAAAAACCCGAAAGGGTTTTGAACAAGTAAAATCCGTTATTGGTCGCTCGTTTACTGCTTCAAAAGAGGTTCAGGCTAAACAAAGACAAAATTTTCCCCTAAGTCATTAATTCTTTCCTTGCGGCGGTTCTTGGAGCACCCGCCCCAAAGGGGTCGGGAGGCCGACAGACACCGCAAAGCCTCCTCTTGGCATGGCAATCTTTTGAATTTTTATCTTTTCCATGAAAACCAGAAATCTTTTTTTGTCGTATCTTTGTTTGGCGATTAGCACCGGTTTGTTTGTTGTCCTGTATAACGAGGTAATGTATTTTTTTAAGGAATGGGTGCATCCGCATTTGTTTCATTTTCTGTACGGAGCCGGTCTTTTCCATTGTTTCCAATCCATATTCGGTTTGGGGATGATGGTGATTCGCAATCATTTCAGAATCTGCCCAAAGAAAATTTATTTGTTCTTTGGCCAAATGTTGCTGAGCGCATTGCTATTCACGGTAATGGGAACGCTTTATTTGGAATACGGCGAAAATTTCGGGGATGATTATTCAAAATACCTGGAAATTTTCACCTTTGTTCATTTTTTTGCCGGACTGTTTTTTTTCATCGAATGGGGCAAAATCCCCTTGCGCGAACTTTTTAAACAAAGCTTGTCCCTGATGGGGATATTGGCGATCCTGTTTTTCATTGCCGAGTTTCTTTTGAAAACCCATGTCCAACAGGTGTTTTTGCCGATTATGCTTTTTGCCTCAACGGTTCTGATCGTAATGGCGATCTACTTTTCCAGATATGAAATGCGCAAAAGTTGGCTATTGATACTGAACGGAAACAAGGCGGGTATGGATATCCCGTTGAGGAACGATATTATTTTCATCGGCAATCAAGAGGAGGACGATATCAACCTCAGCGATTATCCGGATGTAAATCCTTCCCATGCGAAAATCATACGTTACGGAAAAGCCGAATTGTTCTCCCTTTTGGACAACGATCCTTTCTCCAGAACTTGGGTCAATTTCCGAACCGCTCGGGATCAGGTTTTGTCCAATCGCGACGTAATTACGGTCGGCTCCGCGAAAATCATGTTTTGCACCAAAGGTTAAAATGAAATTCAAATCAATAATCCTTTTTCTGGTTGGCTTCCCTTCCGTGGTCGGGGCCGATGAAATTTTTGCCTATCAAAGCGCAAACCTGCCTTACTTATACGCAGCCTTGGCTTTTTTGGCTTTGGTCCTGTTGTTCATAATCAAGATATTAATGGGCAACCTGATTCCCAATCGGCTGGGTTTTATTTCGCTCAACCCCGGGCTTACTTCCAAATTCGTATCTTTTGATGCGGAAAAAGATAAAACCCTCGAAAGGATCATCAATGCCTTGGCTGGGGAAAATATCAATATATACAGTAATTTATCGAATATGCAGTTGTCTTTGAGGAACGACTCCATTCAAATTGAGGATAGGAACATCAAGATATCCTTTCTGGTGAATCGCCGCCGATACCGCAACTATACGTTCAAAGACGGAGATATCATGGATATCGGCGATTTAACCCTGATGGTCAACGATCCGAACAGCAATGAGAAAAACCTGGTGAACGAAAAGGCCAAAAAGAACTTGAAAATCCATAAATCCACGGGACGTCTTTTAAAAAACACCCCTGCGCTGATTCCCATGGATCATCGCCGAAAATCCCACTTTCTGACCAAAAACCTGACTTTTGTGGGTCGTTCCGATGAAAACGATCTGATCATCAAAGTGATGGATGTCAGCCTCCGCCATGCGAAAATCCAACGCATTGCCAACCGATACAAAATCACCGATATCAACAGCAATTTCGGAACTTTTATCAATGGCAAGCGCATCGATGAAAAATACCTGTCCGACCGCGACGTGATTTCCTTTGAATCGGTTCAATACCGCTTCTCAAGCTCGGGGCGTTCAAATTAACCGATGGACGGCTGATCGCTTAACGACCGGGCCGACTTTTTTGCTTGTTGCCCATTCGAGGAAAACGACTTGAAAAAAATCGGTTTTCAGTGCCAAAACCATGAATGCAAGTCGTTTTGAGGATGGCGGTTTTATATAAACCTCGGGTTTGGGATTCAGCGGAAAACAGGGGTTCGTTGAAAATACCATTATCGATTTGAACAGATGGTTATTCAGCCGCCGCGACAATGGAGAATGGGTTCCGATTGGAATATGAAAAATCGCTTTGCCCCCCATAACCGCCAAGGCGTTGCAACAAAAACCGACGTTAATGCCCGGTTTGTTTCCCCAACCTGACCAACCAAGTGCCCGGCTTCGTTTATCGGCCAAAAACCACAGGCGTTTTAATTCTTCCCCTTTTAGACAATGACAACGGATATTCTTAAGGAATGCGAGAGCATTCTCCGTCAAGAAGATATTTCGGATTACGAACGGGATTTGTTCATAAAATCTTACGAATACTTCCTTGGGAGAAAATCCAACCTCCCGAAATGGGAAGAATTGAATCCTATTCCCATTGAGGACATTCCCGGAATCAAAAGCCTTAAAGAGCCGAATGAAAAGGATTCAAAGGCTTTGCTGAATTCCTTGGTTATTTGCAAGCTTAACGGGGGTTTGGGAACCTCGATGGGTTGCATGGGTCCCAAGTCGGCCATAGAGGTTCGGGAAGGCAAAACCTTTTTGGATTTGATCGTGGAACAAATCGCCTGCCTCAACCAAACTTATGGTTGTCGTATCCCGTTGTTGTTGATGAACAGTTTTTATACGCATGGGGATACCTCGAAAATTATCAGAAAATACGGCTCAATCGAAGCCACCGGTTTTTTGCAAAACACCTTTCACCGCATCAATACCTCCACGGGTTTGCCCACGACCATCGAGGAATTGGGAATGCGGGCCAAATGTCCTCCCGGACACGGCGATTTTTATTCCTGCAAAGAACTGTTGGAAAATTTAAAGCGTTTTTTGGGAGCGGGCAAAAAATTCCTCTTTGTATCCAATTCGGACAACCTGAACGCCACCGTAAGCCTCCCTCTTTTAAAGTATCTTGCCGACTCCAAAATTCCCATGCTTCTGGAGGTAACAGGCAAAACAAAAATGGACATCAAAGGCGGTTCGTTGGTGCGGGGACGGGACGGAAAACTTCATTTGCTTGAAATGGCGCAGGTTTCTCATAGGCACCTCAAAAAATTTCAGGATATTAGAATTTTTTCTAATTTTAATACAAACAACTTATGGTTCGATATCGCCTCCCTCATTCGCTTCATGGAATCCGATTTCCGGCTGCCGCCCATTTCAAACAAAAAAAGCGTAGAACAACGCCAAGTGATCCAACTGGAAACGGCTATCGCTTCGGCGGTCAGCGAAATGGAAGGCGCACAAATCATACAGGTGGATCGCAAACGCTTTTTACCCGTGAAAAAAACCGATGACCTGTTTCTAATCCGTTCCAATATCTTTTCTTTGGAAAAAGGAAGCCTCCGTATTGCTCCCGAAAGAAAGGGAGAAGCCCTGCCCTTTATCCATTTGGGCGAAAAATTCCAGAAGATTGAGGATTATCAAAAAAGAATTCCCGATCCTCCCGATATTTTGGAATTGGATCACCTGACTTTGGTGGGTGATGTGTTTTTTGGAGAAGATATTAGTCTGAAAGGGCACGTGGTTTTGGTTTGCCAAGACGGTTCCCTTCACCTGCCAAACAGTTCGTCTTTCCTCAACCAAATGGTTTCGGGCAAGCTAACCCTTTCTGATTTTTAGAATAAACTCATTTTCCAAATCCGATGAACCAACATGACATCGGCCTTGAATTTTTTTGGAAGAACGGTTTTCTTAAAAAAAACGGCTGTCCTTTTTATCAACAAAGCCAAAACGAGAGGATTTTCGGTTTTTTAAGACATTGATTCATTGGGTTATTCAAACACAAATCCATTCAAAGTGATTTTTCTCCCAATCCGGACATCTTGCGATGCGATTGTTTTGTCCCAACTTGAACAACCATCGTAATATGAACAAAATTTTTTGAATCGTTCGAGGAACGGGCTTTATAGCGATTCTAATGTAAAACTGAATGAAACCGATTGTCAGAGGCATAATGAGAAATTTGGATGAAAATATTTTTGATGTTCTTTCTCAAACAGTTGCGGGCAAATCACCTTCGAAGATTAATACTTACGTTGAAAAAACTTTAGTTGCATCAATTCGCTTGATCCTAAAAAATGTTGCTCCTATTTCTCCATGGATCCATTTAACAAAGCCCCATGGGGGCGATATTTTTGTAGCAACGGAAATTCACCCTCCATCAAGCCCCGTAGTAACTGTGTTTAGTGTCAATATTTTTTTAGGGGCGGACAATTAAATGTTCGCCCCACATTGTTTTGCAGCGAAGCATTGAATTCAGAACGGAGCTTTTCATACTTGCGTTGAGAAAATTTTGGTTGCATCAATTCGCTTGATCCTAATGGGGGAGTATCCCAATGTAACCAAAACAACCTTGATTTTAAGAGATTTGGGTGAATGAGGCAAAATTTTCGCCAAAATTTTTACCGTTCCGGAAAGCGTGCTCCGGGCGAGAAAGGAAGCCCAAAAATCGTTGATTTGATTTGATTTTACTCCGACCCGGGCGATTTTAATTCGTTTTCAATGATCTCAATCCACCCCTGCTGATTGTGGGTCAGCTTGCCTTCCCCGTTCAGTTTTTTGAGGATGGCCAAAGCCTTGGAAAACCACTGCTCTTTGTGCTCCGTTTCCATCCCGCCAATCTTGTAATAACTGACCGCCAAATCCGTCTGCCATTGGGCGTTGTCGGGATCGGCCGAGGCAAGTTTTTCTCGGATTTGCAGGCTTTTGCGGAAAGCCTGCAGGGCTTCCCCGCGCCGCCCCTCCGAGGACAGCAGGTCGCCCATTTTTTCTTGGCTGACGGAAAGGTCGCGCTGCCATTGGGCGTTCTCGGGATCGGCCGAGGCAAGTTTTTCTCGGATTTGCAGGCTTTCGCGGAAAGCCTGCAGGGCTTCCCCGCGCCGCCCCTCCGAGGACAGCAGGTCGCCCATCTTGTTGTGGCTGACGGAAAGGTCGCGCTGCCATTCGGCGTTCTCGGGATCGGCCGAGGCAAGTTTTTCGGCGATTTGCAGGCTTTCGCGGAAAGCCTGCAGGGCTTCCCCGCGCCGCCCCTCCGAGGACAGCAGGTCGCCCATTTTCTCTTGGCTGACCGAAAGGTCGCGCTGCCATTGGGCGTTGTCGGGATCGGCCGAGGCAAGTTTTTCGGCGATTTGCAGGCTTTCGCGGAAAGCCTGCAAGGCTTCCCCGCGCCGCCCCTCCGAGGACAGCAGGTCGCCCATTCTGTTGTGGCTGACCGAAAGGTCGTGTTGCCATTGGGCGTTGTCGGGATCGGCCGAGGCAAGTTTTTCGGCGATTTGTAAACTTTGCCGATAAGCGGAAAGGGCTTCTTTCCTCTGACCCCGGAGTCTCAGTAGGTCGCCTTCTTCCCCAAACAGCACCAAACGGTTTCGGGGATTGGTTTCAGGGTCAACGCTTTCCTTCAAGGCATTCAGAACTTCAAAGGCTGCTTCCGAATTGCCCAGCGTTAATTGAAGTCGGAAGATTTTTCGCCCCGCGTTGAAGTTGTCGGGTTGCAGTTCAAAGGCTTCCCGGTAAAGTTCCACGGCTTTGCCAAGTTTGAAGGCGTTTTCCCAACCTTCGGCGGCTTTGACGGCTTCGGCGGCGAGTTCCGCTTTTTTTTCGCTTTTCAGCTTACGGTAATACCGTTCACGAGTTTCTGCGGCTTTTTCCAAAAATCCGTCTTTCAGGGCTTCCCGTTCCACCTTGAAAAGCGGTTCGTCCGGGTGTGCCTCAAGATCGCGGGCATTACCCTTCAAAGCCTTCCGGTAAAGCTCCTGCCATTGGGAAGCTTCCTTTTGCAGGGCTTCGATCCGGTCGTTCAGGTGCTTTCTGGTGCGCTCGTCTTCATCGGTTTTTTCGTTCCGTTCGGAAATCTTGGAATTGAGTTCCTCAAAGTTCTTTCGGAACTCGTTCAAAGCTTGTTCGGGAATCGAGGAATCCACTTGAATGACCAAAGGAGAAGTTCCGCCACTTTTAAGGATGAATGGCTTGGTCGGTTCGTTTGGCGGGGGATGCCCATCCCCCGCCTTCTTTTTTTTGGAAGCGACTTTTAACCCAATCAGAGCGGCCACAACCACGGCTATGCCTGTGATCAACGCCGCAATCAAGCTGGTAACTGATTCGATGATTGTTTCGCCGCCGACCTTGCCGATTTTTTCAAGGATTTTGGATGGTATATCGCTCATGTTTGCGGAGAGTTTCCGGATTCCGGAAAAAAGAAGGTTTTGGGGGTTTCAAAGTTAACCCTTATTTACCTATTCCGGCGGAGGATTAATGGCAACTCCCGAATGAGCTTGGCGGAGTTTTGCGTGTTTTCCTTGAAAAGAAGTGCGGCCGTGTTCCGAGAGAAACGCCGAGGACGGGCTTTTGGCGAGGTTTTTCAACGAATGGATTCAAGGAGCCGGTGAAGGAAGGGGGCGGGGCGAAAAGTTTTCGCCCCGAATGCGGACGGGTTTTGTCCGAACGCCGGGAAGGGGCCGGGTTTAATCCATCAGGCTTTCCACGGCTTTGTTCAATTCCACGACGGCATCGATGGAGGTTTGGAGGTTTTTTCTTTCGTTTTCGCTGAGGGAGACCTCGATGATTTCCTCGGCACCGCCTTGGCCGATTTTAACCGGAACGCCCACGAAAAGGGGTTCGCCGATTCCGTACTGGCCATGGGTGATTTTGGCGGCGCAGGGGAAAATGCCTTTTTTATCCAGCAGGTAGGATTCCGCCATTTGGATGGCGGAAGCGGCCGGCGCGTAAAAAGCGGAGCCGGTTTTGAGCAGGTTGACGACTTCCGCCCCCCCCTTTCGGGTGCGGTCGATAATTTGTTCCAGGCGTTCCGAGGAGATTTTGCCTTGCTCCGCCAGTTTTTCCAAGCTGACCCCGGCAATGTTGCTGAGTCCCCGGAGAGGCACCATCGTATCGCCGTGACCGCCCAATACGTAAGCCTGCACCTGATTTACGGAGACTTTGAACTCTTGCGCCAGAAAGGTACGAAAGCGCGACGAATCAAGAATTCCCGCCATGCCCAATATTTTGTGGTCGGCGGAACCGGAATACTTCTGCAACACGGAAACCATCACGTCCAACGGGTTGGTGATGCAGATGACGAAAGCGTCCGGACAGTTTTCCCGGATGCCTTGGCCAACCGATTTCATCACCTTGCAGTTGATGGAAAGCAAATCGTCCCTGCTCATGCCGGGTTTCCGGGCGGAGCCGGCGGTTACAATCACCACGTCCGATCCCTTAATGTCCGCATAGTCGTTGGTGCCCGTTATTTTACAGTCAAACCCCTCTACGGGGCCGCATTGGGAAAGGTCCAACGCCTTGCCTTGGGGCACGCCTTCCACGATGTCGAAAAGAACCACGTCCCCCAGGTTTTTGATAAGGGCAAGGTGGGCCAAAGTGCCGCCGATGTTGCCCGCGCCAATCAAGGCTATTTTTTTCTGCGCCATAAATCGTTTCTCCTTTTTAATTCGGTTTAAATGCATGAGGTTGTTTCAACTTCCCAAAATTGGCAAGTGCCCTTGCCGCCGGGTCAAAGCGTCAAATGACGTTCTAAAAAAAATGTGTCGGAGCGGGTTTGGAAAATGCGCCGGGGTCTTGACTCATTAAAAGTTTTTCATCACTTTTAAACGCTTACATGCCGAGATGGTGGAACTGGTAGACACGTCAGACTCAAAATCTGGTGCCTTTGCGGGTGTGCGGGTTCAAGTCCCGCTCTCGGTACGTTCCCTTCCCTTTTTCAAGAATTCCCGATTCCCTCCGTTTTGATGTCTTTTTTCCCGCCCGAGCCGTTTTGCGGGTGAAGGGCAAGCCCCAAGAATTTTCTGTTTTTTAGAATTATTTTGGGTTTTTCCCAAAATTAGAAAATTTCGGATGCCCCTTTTTTGCACAGTCCGCCGCCGATTTTATTTCCCCGGTTCAACCCCGAACGGCGGAAGCCATTTGGCGTTTGGGAATTTGGGAATCGGTTTTCGTTTTGAGTTTCCAGATGCTGCCGACCACCTTTCTGCCGCCTTTGCGGGAGATGGAGGTTTTTTTTCTTTTGTACCCCAGTCTGGCCAAAGTGGTGCCGGCCGTTGAAACGGAAATGCCGCCGTATTTTCTGGCCAGTTCCGAAAGGGTAATCCTCGGGTTCGAATCCACGATTTTGCGGAATCTCTTTGAATCAATGACCTTCCGGGGCGCACCCGGAACTTTGCGGGGTTTGAGGTTTCCCGTTTCGCGCAGTCTCCGGATCCAATTTCCCACCGTGTTTCTTCCGATGCCAAAGGTTTTGGCGATATCGACGATTTTCATTCTTTTTTCCAAGTGGCATTCGAGCACTTTTTTTCTTAGATCCTGCTCATAGGGTCTGGGCATATCTCCTCCATGGTAAGATTTAAATTTGACAATAGACGATAGACGCAGAGCGGGGGGTTTGTATTTCAAAATGGAACAAACCCGCCGAAATTTGGTTATTGAACGGCCTCCGAGGCGCTTAGGTTAAAGGTTTGGACGATTTTGTTCAGAATCCCGGGCCGGTTGCGAATCTCCGGCGGGAAAAGGTTGATCAGGCCGTTGACGGGGCCCGGGTTGTTTTCCCGGTCGGTCAGGGCCAGGTTCCAGTTGGATCCCCCGACGATGTCGTAATTGACGATGCGGTTGTCCCGCACGTTCACCCGGTGCAAGACGCTCCCGGACGGGGCTTCAACCACGCCGGTTCCGCTGCCCTCCGCGGAAAAATCCAGGGGGCTTGCGAGATTAAGTTCGCCCTTTTCGCGGAAGTTCAGGAAAAAAAGAAGGGATTCCTTGGCCAGAAGGCGGGCTTCGAAGCATTCGGCCAGCAATTGGGCGGGAAGGGTGCGGATGTTTTCAACGGTCGGCCCGAAATTCTTGAGGATGATATTCGCCATTTCGCTGACGTTCCGGTTCAAGCCGGAACTGTGGGTTACCAGCAGTCTGGCCAAGGAGCCGCTTTGCAGAACCCTTCCGTCGTAAAGCGCGCTCTTGATCCAGGTTACGGGCGGCTCGGACGGTTCGGTTTCGGGCTTTCCGGCCGTCTGCCCGAACAAGCTTTCCCGGTAGGGGGTTTGCGCCAGTGATTCGCCGACATGGGTCAGGCTGACGGGCACGAGTTTTTCGTTGATGATGGCGCCGGGCGAGATGAGAAAAGTTTTGTCCGAAAGGGTTTCATAATCCTTGTCGATTCCGCTTCCGAAAGAAAGGTAGCAGACTTCGCCTTTGGAGCGGGGGCTTTCTTTCATCAGTTCGCGGGCGAACTTCATGCCCGCGTCAACCAGAAAGCCGTCGATGAAGCGCACCACTTTTTCCAACCCCCGGACGGCGTTCATGACGATGGAAGGTTTCACGGTAAAATTGGTCACGCCGCCCGGAATAAAATTCATCACCACGGGATATTTCCCGCCCAAAGAAGCAATGATCCCGCGCACCTCCCCGAGAAGCTCCAAAGCCTCCGGAAGGGTTTTGAACAGGATCAGGGCCAGTTCGCCGCTTATATCCAACGCCTCGGGTTCGCGGGCAATCAACTCGGAAAAATGGGTGTGGCTTTCGGGGATGAATTTGATGTGCGATTTGTTGAGGTAAGCCAGCAACAGAGGATGAAAAAACCGGTAAACGGCCGAATCCACGAAGGAAAGGTTCAGCATCATCTTTCTGAGGCCGGTGCCGGTGTTTTCGGGATTCAGCGAAAGGTATTTTTCCAACGCGCCGGTAGCGCAAAGGCCGTGCGCCAGACCGTTTTGGCGGGAGATTCCCTGGCAAAGCTGCAGGGCCTCCAAAGGATGTTTGCCGATCAAACCCTTTTCCAAACCCACGCCGGGCCCGCCCGTCAGAACGGGGCCGCCAATCTTTGGAAAATGCACCGCGGAAAGCCTGCCTTCCGAAAAAGGAAATTGGGATACGCTCATTTCACGCCTTCCTTTTCATCCAACGATTCCATTTCCCCTTCCCCGTAATTTTCTTCTTCTTGGGCACCCTGTTTTTCGGATTTGAGCGAGACCGCGTGAATGGCCGTTCCGAAAACGGTGAGGGTTAGCAGTATTTTGGAAAAACGTTCCGAGTGATTGAGGAAAAAGTTGGAGGAGTCGGCAATGCTGTTGGAGTTCAGGCCGTAACCGCCGTGCTCCGGAAAGGTTTCCTCCGAACAGCCCGAACAAGGCGCACCCACGCTGACGCACCATGACTCGGTTCCGTTCCAGCGGACGGTCGGGCAGGTGTTTCGGGTAAACGGCCCCTTGCACCCGAGCTTGTACAGGCATCCTTCGCGTTCACCGTGGTAATTGACAAAATTGCCCTCCAGCAAGTCCCCGTTGTATTCACAGTAGTCGCAGACCACTTTGCCGTAATGCATCTTGGGGCGGCTCAACACGTCCAAATCGGGAATGCCGTACAAAAACACGTGGCTGAGCGTTCCCAAGATATGGTGGTTGTGAACGGGAAAGCCGGTCAGACGGATAAAGGGAAGGTCCCGCCCCCGCAGGAGCGACAGCAAAAAATTGTCATCGCCGAAAGACGCTTGGTTGCCCAGCAGAATGACGGTTTTGGAATCCAGCAACAGTTTTTCCAAACCGGCCCGTTCCGCCTCTTCCAGACGGGAAGCGGGAAAGCCGCCCTCGAAAACCAGAATCTTGCCCGATGAGGTCAGGGCGCGGTCCGATTCGTTGAGCGAAAAAAGGGATTGGTGATTTTGAAAATCGTATCGGTTTTTCAGGACGCCCAACGCCGATTTTTCGGAGAAAAAACCGGTGCGTTGCAAACCGGCCGACCTGCCTTCTATCCAGAACAACCTCATTTTTTCGGCACTCTCTTGGGCCGTCAAACCCTGTTCGAGGGCTTTCAGGAAAAAGGGCGTGGCCGCCGCGCCCAACGCCGCTTTTTTCAGAAACCGCCTGCGGTTTATGGGTTCAGGCTGTTTCATGCGGCGATTTTCCCCACCAAATCATAAGGGTGCGCCTCGGTGATTTCGACTTGGTGAAATTCGCCCTTGTCGGCCTTTCCCTCGTTGATGTAAACTACGCCGTCCACCTCGTGAGCCTGCATGACCGTTCTGCCTTGCAACAGCAGATCGGTTTCGTCCGAATAACCTTCCACCAAAACGTCGAACTTTTTGCCCACAAAATTCTTGTTCTTCTCAAAAAGAACCGACTGCTGGGCTTCCATCAACAACTTCCTGCGGAGTTGTTTTTCCTCCTCGGGAACGGGATCCCCGAATTTCCGCGAAACGATGTTGTCCTCGTGGGAATAGGTGAAAACCCCGATATGATGGAAATAACCCCGCTTAACGAAATTCAGCAGTTCCTCGAAATCCTTTTCGGTTTCGGTGGGGAAACCCACGATGAAGGTACTGCGAAAGCCGATGTCCGGCACTCTGGCAAAGGCGTATCGGAGTATTTCCTCAATCCGCTCGCGGGTGATTTTCCGGTTCATGTCTTTGAGAACCCCGTTGTTGATGTGTTGAAAAGGCATGTCCACGTAGGGCGCAAGTTGTTTGCGTTCGGCCATGAGATCGAACATTTCCAAGGGATAACGGTTCGGGTACGAATAAAAAATCCGCAGCCAATAGGCAAGGTCGGGGGCACCCGCCATGAGTTTTTCGCACAAATCCAGCAGGTTGGGACGGGTGGGCAGATCCATTCCGTAACTCGAGGAATCCTGGGAAATGATGTTGATCTCCTTCACGCCCAACTCCAGCATTCGCTCGAACTGTCCTTTCAAATGGGGGAGGGGAATGCTGGTGAAACGTCCGCGCAGCTTGGGGATGTTGCAGAAAGAACAGCCGTTGGAACAGCCCTCGGAAATTTTCAGATAGGCAAAATGACCCGGCGTGGACAGGCTTCTTTCCGCCAAGGCGTTGCCCAGCGAATAACGGGGTTTTTTGTCCACGAAGTACGCCTTGTGTTCCGCGTCATCCAAGGTTTGGCGGATACAGGCCAAAATGTTGGGGTAGTCGCTGGTGCCAATGATC
>JAOWAZ010523892.1:0-10544 GCA_028565935.1 Goniobranchus fidelis
CATTTGAATTTTGAATCACATTTCATTGTGACAGTGAGGGTATAATAAAATAAGTATCACACCATATCGTGCAATAATTGTATATTATCAAATGTCTAATCAACGATTTTAACTTAGTTTAAAAGCATTGACTAAATAGTTTAAAGAAAGATAACCATTACATAAAACAGCCTGTAAAATAATGTGTTTTTAGTTTATTTTTACTGTATCTCCAGCAACTCAGCATTTTGAATTTAGGAAGGCAGCTTATTCCGAACATTGGGGCCAGAATAATGAAACGCTTGTTTTCCCTAAGTTTGAATTGAAAAGGCATAGAATGGTATGGTGCTTCCACGCAAGTGATGCCCAATTTGATAATTGTGAAGCTATGATTACCAGAGTGATTTCAAAGCACGGCAACATGATGCCAAAATTGGCCCACATAGCTGCCAAGACCAGAAATCATCTAGCAAGGCTTGCACCATCCCTATTCCTATTCCCCAAAAGCTATACCAGGAAAGAGTGATAAGTGATATCGGTCAAGGCCCTTTCCCAACCCAGGCAAACTCTTTTATCGAAGGCTCCCACCTTATAATTGAAATATGTCATAGTAAGTCTAATATAATCAATATTGATTACCACAAACTGGCCTGAATTGAAGTATATAACCTGGCCAAAAAAGAACTTCCGGTAAGGTATTTAAATAAATAGATGAGAGCACACGGCTGGAGGTGTATAAAAGTAAATGTCGGGGCCAAACAAAGAATGAACTAAAGAGCGAAGACGTAAAGTGCTGGCATACGACAAAGTGATGTCAGAGAGCACAAACTGGATTCAGTGCCAATTTTCTCTTATAGCCCGGATATCCCATTTGGGAAGCGTATGAAGAGTGAAAAGGATGCTTGCTCCTTTACAACGTGGGGAAAAACACAAATTTTCATCCAGTCACGCAATGCGGGATTTCGGTATCCATCCCCTGATATCGTAAAAAGGAGCTGTTCGATTTGAGTCGTAAAAATAACATTCGGGAAGAGGAAGCAAAGGCTATTCATACCCTGCTGCTATTTTGACGTTTTACATAGGGGAATCCAAGAAAATAGCGATGCATATTCCACAAAGATTATGGCAGATGGCAAAATATTAATGTAAATGCAGTCACATTAAAATATCTTCATGATTATTCCATAATAATGATTGAATAAATTTCCCTAAAGAAACCATGCTACCATGGAAAGAACTACGTTGGATGTGGCAGGTTTCATACAACCGGTCATCTCATATCCGATTAATGTCAAAATTTCAGATTCACATTCAATTAAAATCACTTTACTGGTAAATTACAGGAAAAGGTGGATAATTTCAAGAAAAAGTCAATAATAATAACTACAATAACAAAGTTTGTAGGATATAATAACATTTTGTTCCTTTTGTTATGGAACAGAAAAAGGTTCATAGTAAATTTATCTAAAATGGAATTTTTAGGGGTTCAATATCTGGTTCTTGGATCCTCTTGAATGTACTCTATGCCCAAAGTTCGGCTTAGCGATCGTGAGATCAAAGTTCGAATCTTCACCGGGGGCGGTACGAAGTTGAGTCCTTGAAGAGGCTTTTTATTCACATGTTCTTACCACACTCAGGTGTAAAATGAGTATCTGGCCGATAACTGCGCTGTCCCAGTGCGATTAAAAAGTGAACCATCTCTCTACAAGGAGGCCTGTGTCGCTCGTGATGTTATGTATTGCTGTTGGCGGGGACCTCTTGCAAAGCGCTTTGAGCACATTAAGTGGCAAGAAGATATTGTGCTACAAGCTCACCAAAATAAAAGCTCAAAGATCTGAAGCTGACTGAGCCTGCATTTCAGAAAATACCCACACCTTCCGGTAGAGACATGAAAATCAAAAGCAGGTCACCATAAAACCCCCTCTTCTTGAAATATATTAGCAGAATCCTAAGACAAGTATCCTCGAGATCGGAGGAGTAAAGGAGTGAGAGATGGGTGTCGGTGAGTCAAAAATTCCGTGAGTACACATCCAAATTTGTGTAACATAACACCTCGTCTTAAGAATATTCCCTTAGCCGATATCCCATACTGTCGTGGTAGCTGAGGATTACCATGTGATCACTTTCTAGATCCATTAAATGAGATTTTCTAAGGACGCGTGCATCTAAGAGAAAACTAGCCATTATTATCAAAGTGATATTCACTCCTCGAAGCCATGTTCCTGTGAAATGATGAAAACAGGAATTTCATCCACTCAATGCCTTGACTGGATGTGCGATTTATGTTTATCACCGTTACAATCATCGTTAAACGAGCAGTAACATTAATTTAAATCCTTACAAGACTTTGTTTATTATACATCTTCACGGTTCTAATATTGAGGGAAGAAAGTATGATTGTCTATGAATTGTACACACCAGCAAGTCCTGGGTAAACTACATGTGCAGTAATGTTTTCTGGACTTTTTACACACCAATAACTGTTTCGTTAAGGTGAACGACGAGATCAGTAGGGTTTTCCGAATCACACCTCTTTCACATAATAATATTCTACAACATTGGAAACGAATTCGAATGAAGAACTGCACAAGACCTAAAGAGCAGGGAGAAACAACTCGAATGATGAAAGAAATATTTACATTTAATTTAAAAAGTGATTTTTATACCACATAGAGGACTGACCACATACTGGTGGGATCATCCTTTACCATCATACCTTATCTTTCACAAAAAGTTAAATCTTCTGAGAATAACTACATTATGAATCTGTTTACTCATAATCTCGAACTAGCGAAAAAAAAAATCTGAAAGTCAACGGACAAATATATTATTTGAGTGATTTAATACGTTTATAGCATATCAACACGGTGTGGAATGCCACGATTTTTTTTTAATAGAGAGATAAAAATTATTAATTGAATACATAAATTCATTGACATAAAGAGTGTAATTTTTGTGAAACCTTTGGGAAGAATGGGACAATTTGATTGCATGGCTGTAATAAAATTGTTTGTGAAATTTTACATAATCTCCAAGTTAAGATTATATAAATTATAGGAACATATCCAGTCTTCTAGCAAAATGTCTCGAATTGACTGATGCCTACATAAAACTTAGAAATTAGGCTTTACATGCATCCAATAATTTTACCCATTACATTGGACAAAAAAACCAACCAACCAACCAACAAACAAACAAAACAAAAAAACAAAAACAAACAAAAACAAAACAAACAAAAAACACAAAAAACAACAGCAACAAAACCCGCACATAACTTTGAAGTATCAACAATAATGTCTGTATAGTGACAGACGAGTTGAGTTTTAATCGTAGAATAACCTTTTCTTGAGATTCGCCCGGGTGGAGATATTACATTCTACACAAGCTGGAACTCCAGTTGATCCCATGACGTCATATCGGACAGAAGAGGTCATTCCATCTCACTTAGAATTTAGGGAATTTCATTATTTCATTATGCGGACATCTCTCTTATAAGATGATCACGAATGGATGGCAAGCCTTGCTCTCCAGTGGCCATCAATAAGGCCTGCAACGATACAATCAGAGTAGGCGGACTATTACATCATTGGGTGGCAACAGCTGACGTGAAGCGTACGTTTCTTTTCCCGTTGACCTATTGCATGCATAAGAAACCGTACACAGAACTGTGTTCGCCTGACCTACTCACATCATTCTCATTTATCATTCATGCAGTCCAAAATCAAAAAGACACCAATTTATTTTTTGGTGTTTTGTAATAACAAAATCGAATCATTTCAAGGTTATTGTTACGTCCTATGGCGTGAACTATGAATGCCTGAATTGTAGGCGAGGGTAACCTTTCTGAGGCTGTATATTATTAATTATAGAATCTATCAGATTATCCCAGAATGTTCCTTTGTCTAGAGAATTCCTGTACATTGTTATAAATACAAGCTGTTTCAATCGGTACAAGAGAAAGTTGAGACATTTTATTATAAAACATCTTCAAAAGTGTCAATCGCGTTTGAGTTTTTCTGTTACCCATGGAGTAATACCATTCACAATAACTTAAGGACGGTGAAGATATTTCATTTCACCATCGATTTTCTCGAGCCTACTACTTGTGACTAGTATCGTGGTATCTATCGAGACAATTATGGATACTTAAACGTCCACAACAAGCAGTTTCATAAGTGTCAATTTATATATCGGGTTTGGTACAGGTTAATCTTAGATACTTTCTGAAACCTGACCTCAGGTAAAAAAAAGAGACAAAAACAAAGTACAACGCAAAATATTTTACCTTAGCTGTCTGTCGTTTGTTATTGTAGCCTTATCAACCTGGAAATCATGCTGCGCAAAAGCATACTTGGATTATTTGGCGTGAGTTCCAACAAACAAACAAACTAAAAAAGCCCATGATATATACAGACGTTTAGTTCTCATGGATTTTGTCCTGGTGATTTTGTTTTGAGATGATGGACAAATAATCTTCCACCAATTTCCAAGACAAATAAGATGCGATGAAGGAAAATACCCTAGAAAAAACGGTAAGCTGTTTGCCATAAAGTCTATCACAATAAATCCGACTCAGTAAGGAAGAACCAAGTCTGCCAATGAAAACAAAACTCGCAAAACAACTACTGATGGCCATAAAGCACACATTGATAATGTCATGTCTCTCGAATCGCAATGCCATTAGATCCAGCATCTGGAACTTTCCGGCTTTTGCTCTATATGTAATCTTTCTATTGTCTGGGTATTTGCTTGCTTTTGAAAGAATAAAGCATATTATGATCTTGACATGTTATGACAGTGGTTACAATATGAACAAAAAGCGATAGCTCATCTAACCATAACATGTATAACATTAATCCACATAGAGCCCACCTAAGTCCTTCTTTAGTTAATACACTGTTGAGAAATTATTGGAAAATGTGTTAGAATCATTGTCCCTGTACATTTTGCAATGCTTATTTATAAGCCATCACAACTCGGCGATGTCACGGTGTCAGATTAACTAATCTCTTGAGATTTTTGCAATGTCATACTTTATTTCGTTTGGAGATGGAGTTGCTTAAAGTAGGCAAACGGTGCTGTTTCCTCAGATGAAGATTTGGATGAATGTGCTTGCTTTCGAAATTATTACAAACTAGACCGAAAGGATATCATGTGAAATAGGTACTTAAACATTTATCCATTAGCAGAAAACAAAAAGGCAATAGTCTCTGCAATAATTTTGCAATGACAAAGCTTCATCGTGAAATGTGAGTAGAACTGATTAAAATTTCGAAACAAACTGTTAACTTCTACCAAATTCCTAATCAGTGGTCAATTTGAAATGGAAGAACTTTAAAATTGTAAAGAGATAGTTCTAAAGGCACTTAATAAATCTAAAAAATAGGCAGGATAATACAATTAACAAACTTTGTGAGTAAATACAGTTTTCGTGATTGCGATTTGGTTGCTCAACAAGATTGCCCTTTTCTCTTCAATAAATTCTCCATGCCAGCGACCGCTGCCCTAAGCAGAGTACCAAGCCCCGCGAAAACAGGAAGTTCATGAAAATCAGGTTGCAATAAATAAAGAAATGAACGTAACGGGATCCAGATTCTCGTTGCCTGCTAAGACTGTCTGAGACTTGAGTAGAAGATAACACCTAGCACGCCATTTCATGGGATCCGAACGACAGCCACGTACACCCTCAGTAAAATGCATATGATGTTGTTCGAAGATGTGACATAAATAAAGAGCCGTTCTTAAGATGACATTGATAAAAGTTCTGATCAGTTTTATGGGTTACTCAGTTTCTCTCTTTTCTTCCGCATTTGACCCAATGTCTCTCTTGTGTAGGCCACGGAAGGACCAGTGTGAACCATACAATGTTAGTTTTCTCTGTATTTCTGACCAATCTTTCACAGTGGTTGGATAATAGAAACCTACTTCGAAAAGACCGTTGTTTTAATGGTCATTTGCTATTCATACGATTTTCTCTAAAAACAAAGACAAATATCGTCACTACTACACATATTATGACCTCGAAGTAATCAAACGCTGACTACTTGAAGCAATTGTTGTAAGGGTGTCCTTAGGACCCTTGTCACTCATTTCATACAATTCTTGAGAAAGAACTGTACAAATGTGAGATAAAGATGACAGCCAAACCAAAGAAAAACCATTATCTTCTCGAAATTAATCGTGCTCATCAAATGGATGAGCCTAATGCAATAGACTATTTCCCCACCCTTGTCATGGCAAGAATGCATAGTAACAATGGAACCATTCCCTCGGTCGCTATCAAGAGGAAAAAACAAAATACAACCAGATTTCTAACACAATCATCCGACTTGAAATATGATTTACAAAACCAAACAAACAAGTAATAACAACTGCAATAACACAATGTAAGGAGTAGAGATATTGGCCATTTATCTGTTTGGTAGTATTCACCTGATTGCGTGACGTTTCATTGTTAAACGTTTCCACGAGTGCATTTCCTTGCAGTGAGAGAAAGTTAACACAAAGGAGAGCAAGGTGTTAGGTTTCATAATTTAACTGTTAGGCATTATCAAATGAGAACATTTCCCCGCAGGTCTTTCCTGGCATTTAAGATTTCAAGAAAATGCCTTTTTTTTTTCAAGAGAATTTGAATGAAATGGAGGTTATTCAGTCTTCAAATTATCCTAGTAAACAGAAGTTGAACAAAAGGAAGCAAATGTATAATGAATGGAATACCAAGGCAGAGAATTTTGATACAAAGCTTTTTTTAAAATCGGTCTCAAAGCACGAAGGGTAGTGCCTGCAAAGGAATGTAAACAAAACCGGAAGTTAGTCTGAATTATGGCCCTCATGGAAAATTCATGGAGCTTTCTAGATCGGCTTCGGAGTCAACACACTAGATCCTAAATCAGTCATTTTTTTCTTCGCATTTGTTCTCTTCACATCATCGAATATCCCGTGGGGAAAGAAAGCGTGATTTAAAGTTATTTTAATGGCTGTTTATGGCTGTCTTGCTCTCTCATCCAGCTTTACATTAGGTGACATTCTACGATGTGTGTTTCTGAATGTGCCATCTGAGTTTATGTCGTCTGAGCATTGAGGCAGGCGCCGTCTGATATAAATGTGAACATTTTCACTTGAGGCCAACGATGGAATCGAGGATGAATTTATGAGACTTGTGTATCTTTCTTTCGCTATTCGTGGTCTTTGGCGATATCTTATATATATAAATATTACATCATCTGGCCAAGATGCATTTCGATGTTTTGAATTAATTCTAGTACCGTCTCATTTATTTACAATACAAACATACAAACAGCATCATACATTCTTTAGTGGCCTTCATTTTATTTTAG
The DNA here is from genome assembly GCA_028565935.1 of Goniobranchus fidelis. Classification (NCBI taxonomy): domain Eukaryota; kingdom Metazoa; phylum Mollusca; class Gastropoda; order Nudibranchia; family Chromodorididae; genus Goniobranchus; species Goniobranchus fidelis. The sequence goes on from JAOWAZ010523892.1 coordinate 7,317, forward strand.
CATTATTACAACCACACAGAACGACAACAATTGGGAATTCAATCGGATTGGTAAAGACGTTAGGCAAAAAACTTGATATCAACTCTAGCAGAATATGTTAAGTTTTAGCAAATTTTTTAAAAGAAAAACAAAACAAGATAAAAAAAAAATTAAAAAACCCTCCTCAGCTGCGAGTATTAAAAAGACCCACCCAGCTAAAAACCAAAAGGTGGGATGATCATAAAAAGGAGAAACAAATAAAATGCTAATAAATTGTAAGAATCTAACAAAGACAAAGTCGACTAATTGAGACTTAACAATGCATTATGCCAGCTTTATCTTTGGTTTGTAAGAAACAAAACAACAACAGAAAGCTAACAACAATGTATTTTTAAAGAGGCTTTTAAAAGAAAACTGACTTCAGACTGGGGCACAACCACTACCACTTAGTACATTAACAAAACAACAACAAAAAACCCAAACAAATAAACAAACAAAAGCATATTAATCTAAACAAAAAAGCAAAGCAATCACTACAACTCTCCCCCAAAACAAACAAACAAACAAATCAACAACAGCAACATAGAAACAAAACTATAAACAATCAACTGAAATATTTAGATCTAGGGCAACCGATCTCCAACACAGACAGTATTGAAAGTGATGTTGAAAGTACAGTCATCGAAGGTTCAAGTTCTACCAGGAAAGGTGCCTTTTGTATGACTTTCATTGTCTTATTTTCAAGTAGTCATCACTTTCTGCCCACTTCCCTTTGCCCCCAAGTCTTACGAAAATGGAGCGCGCACACTGCATCATGTTTTTGGACCACTTGCATCAGGTTCCATTTCGTTGACAAATTTGCCATAATGCCCTCTTCACAGATCAGTACTGGATCTAGCAAAAGGAATTTCATCTTCCTGCTGCTTTTAAGCCTAGATGTTTTGTTTTGTTTTTAATCAAAGAAGTCTTTGTGCCCTCGTTCTTCAGTCACTCTGTCCCACAGTTTAGATCTAATCTTTTAACAAACTACACCCCTCAAGCCACCTGTCTGTTGTTAGGCGGATTATTTTTTCCAAACATTTTTGTCTAGTTTAATAGCATTGCGTATTTAGATGAAAAGGAACTTATCGACACCTCTATGATCTTTAAAAAAATAACCCCGCCCCCGCACCCCTACGTCCACCTTGCCAGCAAACGCACACCCATGATCATTCATAAAATTTGACCAATTTGTGATGCAGTTACTGATTTCCAAGCATAGCAATTTTCTCTCATATTTCATGCGGGTTAAATTGACTAGTCATGACCACCTGTTTAACTGTCACTTTTTGGGCATATAGAGACGTGGGCACAAAGAGACGTGGGGGAGAGAATACGTAACCATATCCAATGATGGAAATGATTCAAGGCGTGAGTTTATGACTGTATTGAAAGTTGTGTATGTATCACTCTGTATCAGATCTAGTAACATTCAACTTCGCTGGTGGGCGTGTTGGGCCTAGTGTAATCTGTTTTGTTGTTGTTGTTTTTGTCGTTGTTGTTGTATACTTTTGTTGTTTATGTTGATGTTCTTTTGTGATATGTGGGTCAATTACATCTCTATAGGCATATCCAGATCTCGGCGTGGAAGCTGCGGCGGAGTATAAACAAACGTAAGTAGGTCTAGTCGGAGGTGTGAAAGTTGATCAAAGCGGTGCTGAATGTTAAAGATTTGAGTGACCTATTTATTTTAGGCAGAGACTTCCAAGACAGACCCTCAGGCTCGTCACATGAATAGCAAAATACCTGTTCTCTCTAAGGCCGGGACTTGAGAGTCTTGGACTACGATTTAGACCAGGTCTAAAGCAGTGGGGTTTTTTTAGGCTGCCCACATGAATTTTAGACCCCAGACCTACAAGTATAGATCTAGTAGTTGTTTGCTTAGTCATTTGAAGACACTGAAATTGCTACAAATTGGTGCAGTTCCGTCAGGTTATGTAATCATGCAAGCGTGCAAACGAAATTCATTGTAAAAAAGGGTCCGGAAGAACCGACAAGGTTCAATGCTTAATACTCCATTTTAGTGAGAGGGTTTAAAAACATGAACTGGAGACTGGGTCTAACTGTGTTTTCTTGCCTATCTTTATAATTCGCTTAATGTTACCATTAATCATGAAAACCTTAAAGTGCATGTATTCATATACATGTATTTATCATTTCTCATGTCTGGCAACGAAACATTTCAGCGTTTACGTAAGATGTAAAAAGTATTGATTTTTTTTTTTAATCGATATTTATGATATTAAGACGAGATGTCGTATCGTTGCAATATGTACTATGCAATAGACAAGAAATAAATCATATACTGGCAAACCTCTGCTACTCCATTACAAAGCACAAACACATTATGGTCGCTATGGAATTACCTACTAAAATCACATGAACTCCATCAATCAAGCAAACGCTTCCTTCAAAGCAATTTTGGCGTGGTATGAATATGGCAGGGCAGGACTGTTAGAGTTGGGCAGGAAAGAATACAGAGCGTGGATCTTGGAGGCTACGTTTAAAGGCCAATGGATTTGCCTGGATGGAAAGGTATATATTCCTTTAATCTAAGATTCAATATCTGGTGTCTTTGCGACAACTAAATAGATATTTGCTACTTTTTTCGAGCTTATAATATGTATAAAATATAAATATGTAATCTGTACCGATACGTTATGTATGTCAACCGACGAATCAGTAATACAGTGAAACAGCAAGAAGAACAAGAAGAACTAGAACAACTGCTTTACGGATTGTTTTAAATTATTTACGTATTAAAAGATTCCTCTGTGAACCACTGCTCCCTAATCCGACATAATCTATTTACGCAAATCGTAAAAATTAAAGATTCATTCATCTTATCTAAATTAATCTGTCGTAATCGTAGTGTATCCTAATTCTGCATAAACCTATCCTATAACTTTCAAGGGCCTAAAATATCAGGAGATATAATGGCCTGTAAATCGGAATCTGCTTAATGCCTGTAAATGCTTCCTCGTCTTTTTATACGCCTTAAGTGAAGCTCATTTTGCTTTTTTAGTCCATACCTGAGTCCATTAACTCATCGTCGAATCTTAAGATGTAGAACGGCCATTAAGGGAATTTTTCCAGGAATGTATACTTGATAAGAAACTGCTCTTATATATGTATATATATCCTCTCTCTCTCTCTCTCTCTCTCTCTCTCTCTCTCTCTCTCTCTCTCTCTCTCTCTCTCTCTCTCTCT